>JAHZMZ010001036.1:0-14022 GCA_027743805.1 Lepidocyrtoides sp. E14
CCAAATTGTTAAATTTATTTTCCCCATCACGTCTCAATAGGCTAGGATAAAAGGGAGGCAAAATGTGTACGAGAGAGAGAGATACAGATGGAGAGAAGTTATTATTATTTATTTATTTATAATGATATTGCATTCGCATTAGTTTTTAAACTTTTTACAGCTATGCTTTATACACTTACACTTATTGTGCATTCAACATATTATAAAATTACATTAAGAGCAATAAATCTATAGGTACTTTTATGTACAGCTATAATGCAATTCTTTGTAAGAGAGGTACAAATAAAGTAATAAGAAACATTACTTTATTCATCGCTAGAAAATTTGAAACGCCTATTGATCAGTTTCATTGTAACCAGTGAAGAGATTACTTGAAAGAGAATTGACTGGGAGAATATATACTAAGAAGAGGGAACTTGCAAGATTCTTGTCAAGATTCCTATTAATAGCTGCTGTTATAAAACATGAATTCTAAATCGCTTCAAAAGGAAAAGTTTTCTTTGTGCATATTTGTGAATCCTTTTTCAGTTTGTCTCTTTTCATATCTCGCATTAAATAAAGTAAAAAAATAAATATACAGATAAATTCAGTGGATTAGTGTTTTGTTCGATTATCTTTTGCAATTTATTTGAATCAATTATGCTTTATGGAGGGTGACTCAGTACACGAATAATAATTGGATTGTGTATACGCGGTGAAAATTGGTCTTTGATTAAAAGTGCGTCTGTCACACTGTGTACCAGCCAGATAATGATAAACTCATGCAAAAGCCCTCTGACAGAGACAAATAATGTAATTCATGAAAATGGAAATGTGCCAGGCAAATGCAGACAGCATGTGCGCAGTTTAAAGTGGTGATTGCACTGTTTTAATAGGAAAACGTGCTTCTTCCTCGAAAGAAAGATAAATAAAAGTACATTAAAATGCAGGAACGTCCACCTTCTCCCCGTGTAGGAGGAGGCTCTGTAACCAGTATCACGGAGATGATGAAGATAAGCAGTATGTTCACTGGTTTTTAAACTTTTACTATAATTAATTTACGACTACGCAATGTACAAATTTTTTTTCCACCTGTGGAATTTGTATCATTCTAAAAATCAAACGAGTAGCATTTTAAAAACCATATGCCTCTCTTTCTACTCTTTCAAAGCTGTATTTTATGTAGCGGATCAGAGAAAAGCCAGTTCTAATATCAGACACTAAAATCATAAGTGTTGGTAGTAAAGAGAGATTACGGTAAAATCTGTTAATTACCTACGAAAAAACCATGCTGATAATTGGGCTACATGCTACCTGTTGAAATATAAAAAAGCTAAAAACATGGGGAAAATAGTTGCAATGTTGGCAGTGCGTGCTCAACAGCAAAGCATAGTGTACCTGAACAAATTTTCATACATTTATCTGAAAATTGTGAAAACGTTATAACGTAACCTATATTTCAAATTGCGAATAACGTATTTGTTTGTACTTTTTTACAGATAATCCTGACGCTTCATCTTTAGAGTACACCCCACCAGCTTCCCCGGTCAATGGCAGATATCGTAATCTTGGCCCGGAATTGGCAGCCACAATTCCAAAACGAACTGTACGCAACAGTTGGATTGCTGAGGTGAAACAGAGGTAACTTAATAATAAAGATGATTCACCCATCCTGTTTTTTTACAAATTATGATAAACTGTTGCGTTGAGCCAATCAAATATTTAGAGACTTTGTTTGTTTTTTTATTATGTTTCGTTGAAATCGTAACTGATGATAACAGGCAGTAAGCCTGACGCAATATTGCGTTGAGCCAATCAAATATTTAGAGACTTTGTTTGCTTTTTTATTATGTTTCGTTGAAATCGTAACTGATGATAACAGGCAGTAAGCCTGACGCAATAAAATTGCTGTCAAACGAAATGCGTAGTTTAGGTACGCATAATATGAATGTACTTTGTAGACACGTAAAGGCTGGTGAGTTATAGGCTGATAGTCAAGAATTTTTATTGTGATTTTGCGCTCAAAAGTATTTACAAAGCAGCTTTTGCACTTGCACTGCCTCTTCTTTTTTACGATGAAGATGATGATCATCATCAACGATCATGGCAAATAGATTTGCTATTTCAGTAATCTTTTCCGCTTGATATTTACAAAGCAGCTTTTGCACTTGCACTGCCTCTTCTTTTTTACGATGAAGATGATCATCATCATCAACGATCATGGCAAATAGATTTGCTATTTCAGTAATCTTTTCCGCTTGAAATTTACTTTATTTACTTTCGTCTATTTTTATGAGCCGATACTTTGGGAAGTAGAACTATTCTGATGATGATAAGTATTGGTAAACGAGTAAATATTAAAATGTCTGCACACATTTTTAAGCATCTCAAATTCGCAAGACACGCAATAAAAATTCCTAGAATTCAAAGTGTTTGGGAATGATGCATATTGTTGCCGGAGCTAGAAAGAACTGAAAATACTAGGAATGCATACTGCAATATAATTTTTAAGTAATTTAGTTTAGTACGAGTGAGTACTTTAAACACATAATTTCTCACATAATCACATGAAAATTTAATGTACGTACTACGTACGTAAATACATATATAGACATATGTTCTGTACATGTATTGTGCATTACAAAAACGATATTATACGAGATACATGTTTGCAATATCGAATTTAGTACACAAATCTTCTGTTTATGCTTCCTGTGTGCAGTAGCGGTAAGGTTTTTATATGTTCCTGATAAGGCTTAGCAGAACTGAGCCCCTGAAGTGCACCACGTGCTTTTTCATTTTGAACAAAAATGATTGTTTCTAAAATGCATGAACTTTTCAAATGATTTTTAACCAGCATGAAATCGATTATATTGATACGGCACAAGGCACAGCAACGTTTTTAAAGCAGAACTGTACTTGCTTTACTGGACTTGCTCGTCTGTATTTTTTACTGACTTACGCACTCACTCGTACTATGTGGTAATTTTTTTACATGTAAGTTTAAGAGATTTACCATGTTAGTGTTATTAATTAAAGTGATCTTCATTCAGCGTGACCATCATACCAATTTGCTTAGTCTAGCGGACTACTAATACAGATGGACTTAAATGCGTGCCCTCACGAAATCGATTTTTGATGATTTCTGGCTGTTTTCAAGCATAATCATTTTTCGCTTACCTTGTCGTATGAAATGTGTCTTTTTTTTCACATTCCTATTCAGAGTTTGTAGGTACAAAGAAGTGAGTCAGAGTTGAAGATAATCATTATAGCTTTCATTTGTATTCCCCCCAAAATCTTTTAGGGCAAGTCAAGGTACGCATCACATGCTTCATTTTTTATTTGCTTAAGAAAGGAAGTTTTTATTTACAATTTTCATGTTAACAGAGCAAATAACAGTCAAACTTTCCTCCTTTACACCATCTTGTCGTGAAAAGCTCATACACTCACCTTAACACCAAGTTACCACACACATTTGTTTGCGTGAGAAACTGGGACACATATATTTTACTCGGAAAACGTGCTACTGCTGTGGCTTACCATAATAAAGGAGAGGAAAGGTGATTATTATCACAGTGTTATGGTTTGCTTGCTAATCAGTTATTGGTTTTTATCGTAATCCACAATAACCAAAATTTTTGTAGTGAAACCATCTTTGTCATCTTGTCATTATATTTTTCATTAAATTATATGGCATTATGTCTACTGCAAATTGGTTCTTCCTTGTGTTCTATACAGCTACATATTTGGGGATGTACAAAACGTAGTATCAAGTTGGTATACCACCACCGTATACTCACACGTGACACGTGATAAATATTGAGGCAGTTTTCTACAATGTGACGAAATATATACCTACATAAAGCCAAAGCCCTCTATGTGTTTAGGAACAAAATGAAAAATAGCCAAGCAGCAGTCATAACAAACGGAGACGAGCACATAAACTTTTGCTTTCCAATTAAGGTCACACACAATGTACGAGGCAAGATGCAGCTCAACTCAGCAACAGGTGCAATTAGTACTTGTATGCCATTTGCACTTGTACTTGAGCTACTAAATTACAGTAGCAAAAATAAATGGCTGTCAGTTTGCAGCTCAATGCAAAAATAAAGGTATAAACAATCAGCACAATGAGCAGAAACTGTTTATTTTACAACTCATAAAAGTTGAAATATGGTAAATTAGCTGTTTACAAACATGAGGCATTTTTGATGGCATTCCTTTTAGGAAGGGGAAGAACACATTATTAGTTTCAATTCTTTCATCATAGCAGCACATAAAGACTCAAAGATGAGAAATGGGAAAAATACAAATGTTACTTTTATTGCGAACAAGGCATGCTTGTATTTACAATGTACCTAAGCAAGTAACTTTTGTGAGATATATTTATGTGAAGAAGAAATGGAAGACGAGAGCGATTTTTTTAACCATCTTTCATTTCATATTTCATCCAGGTATACACACAAATATAGGTCCCAGATTCATGTTAATAGAATGCATGCTTGCATTCATGTCAATGAAAACCTTTTTTTTCTGCCCACTTGATTCGCTTCTAGTTTTCTTTGTGGTTTTTACTCCTCTCCCTTGAGTTTGTGATTATGACTGTTTGAGTTTAAATTATCTGATAATGACGCTACTCTTAAAGGTTACCCCTCCGTGAGCTAAGCCATTTGGCAATGCCTAAATAGAGCATGCAGAAAATTACAACTTACTAATTAAGTAGAATACCTAAACAAAGATCGAATCACACAGCGACGTTTGCTTGGGAGTCAAAGGATCCTTTTGATCTGTTCGTGTACTGTCGCATTCTCATGCATGCATTCATAGTTATGTGTACATATTTTTGTGTACACTTTGAATTTTTATATTCAGTTCTGATATTTGATTGAATGACTTTAATTTACTGATTAGCATATCGATGACAGAGAGATTTAATGAACTGATAATTGCATCAAGAAAAAAATATATGGTAGATTTGCAAAGGCTCGTTGGGTTTTAGATTGCTCTCGCATAAAAACTTTATCGCTCTATCATCTCCTCCTTGCGGCTAACTTTATCTTAACATCACCTTGATGCATCTCTCATGAAGATTGACAGACCAAAAACACCATCTTTCTACTGGGGAGAAAGGCTATGAATATTCTGCAGCAGTTACTTTGTTGTAAAATATAGCCTCTGTTATCATTAGGGTTTAAGTAAATTCTGTGGTTTTGTGCGCTACCTTGGTCTTGTTATTACAGTAATCTTGTGCACTGTGTCTGAGAACATTGCAGTGCATTAAGAGATTGATAATCGCGAGCGATTTCATAAAGTATCTTTGCCAGCAATTCATACATAACATCCAACATTATGCCTTTTATAGGTACTTATTGACCACAACAATAAGCTAAGGTTTTTTATAGAAACGCAGATTGCAATTGCATAAAGCTATGAAGACAAAGTGACTAATAAATCAAGTAGAAGATAGGAAGCACTGCGAGATTCAAGGCGATGTAAGTAACTCTTTTCATTAAAGTTAACATTTAAATGCGAGTAAGCCAGAGCCAGAGCATTGCGTCAACCGGGTTCTAACGATGCAATAGCTCAATAGATTTTATACCTTGAAATAGATCCAGCTAGAATGATACGGAATCCATAGCTTAGTTCATAATACCCTCTAGAATATATACTTATACTGTAGGTTTGAGATTTTTGGAGCAAAGCTTGAAGGAACGCTAATATGGATTTTTTGTTACGTTATTTGTTGTATCCAATTTCAGAAAAAAATGTGCTGAAAAATTTCCAAGATTAAAAATCGGTATAAAACCTTTAACTCGACCAACCATGGTCGTGGTATATAAGTAGAAGTGCATTAGTAACTACAGAATATAATGTACATGTATCTCATTTTGCTTTATCTGCTTCCATTGTTGTACGCACAAAAGTACACATGTTTTCAGACTTAATTACGTTCCGTCAAAGATGGGAGTAAATTCTCATATTTCATCTTGATTTTAGTGCCCATCGCATCGCATGCTTCTCTCTGATAGAATGCCAAGGTAGATTGCACATTATCAATGCAGATCTTTACATCTGACCTATTTGATACGTCAAGTCAAAAGTTAAATTCATCCATAAATCAGCCAATATATACACCAGATCTTTACAGCTAATATAGTTTTTTCTCCTTCACTGGAATAGATTGTTGAAAAACTTTTCAGCGCAAAATGTGTAGTAATAAATTACCTACAACATGCGCGCAGGATGATATTCAATAACAAACGAGCATTGCGTTCTCTTTTACGTTTATTTACGAGCACTTTGTTGACAAAATTTCTACTCCACATTTGAACAATAAATGCTGATTGCTTTTTATTAATTCACATGGGTTTGCTTCATGCACATAAATATTTTAAGCTAATCTTGGATGGAGGACGGATCTACATATTCACAAAAAAAACAAATAACACGATTTATTTAACAAAATGCCGCACCCTTTTCAATTTAAAGGAAATGAAAAACACACAACTAGGCTTCCTGTTAGGTGAATAAACTATTTCATATTGTTATTGTCTTTCATTCTGTATTGGGGTCTGGGTCCCCTAAATGAAAATGCTAATGACTCATCCTGGGAATTGAAATCTGTAAACAGCAGTAACACTGGTTACGCGTTTGGACAAATCACCAAATCATTTTAATGCAAACTTACTAATTATTCTAAAAAAAAAGAGCAGTAACTGTTAAGTGAATACAGAAAGGTTATGATTAAATTTTATGAATATATTTAACTTTTAAGTTGTAGTAATGAAATAAGATCAACAATTGATGGCAGCAGCGGCAATGCAAAAAGTACATACTATGCTTAGATAAATTTTATCACTTACGTGCGACATTTAGATGATTTTGTGAACAATATAGGTAAGTAGTCACTTGTCGTGCTTTATTTTTGACAAAAACATTACACAGACTGGTACGGTTTTTATTGTCTCCCGTGCTGTTAATTTAATGAAGGTACTAAAATTGAAATAAAAAGCAGCGATTTAAAACGAGCGACCCATCCTGTCAAAATAAACCACTAGTGAATTGCAGCAACATCATCATTATCATCATTTTCCCTATCACCGTCTTCTCTCTTTGGGTGTTCTTTGGTGTACAATGTATATCATCCATGACGAAATGCCAATAATGTGCCATAATTTTTCATGCCATTCAAACGGCAATATGACACGGCACAATAAGATATCTAACTATGGGACACCATTCACCACCACCACCCTAACCGTTACAAATTATTCCAAAACAACTTTCATTTGAGAATAATATCACAATATTTAAAACAAATGTAAATCAGAGAGCAAGAGAGAGCCTGGTTGTCGTCGTAAAAACCAAATCAGTGGTGGCGGTGTGGTACTCAATAGTTACTACTCATAGATCAAAGAGAGAAATATTACCATTTTTTATCTTTTGACTTTATTCATCTGAAAATATCTGTGATTTTATCCTTAATATTGGTACTCTACACAGAGAAGCAATATCATACTGATGCTGATTTGCAAGGTAAAAGTCTAAAATGATATGTAAAGGCTCTGGTGCATGAAAGTACTTAAATAAGCTCGTTGATGCACTAAATTCACATGCAGCAAAAATGTTACGTACAAAGACATCCTCTTATAGCAGATAGTCGTAATGGATGAGGGTTCGCTAATATCCTTATAACTTGTATAATATTCACATTTATACTATACACATGCCCTGGTATAAATGTATGTACGCTTATTATTTCTATTTCTATTTATTTACGTAAACGCGTAGGTGGTGGATTTCATTCCTTTACTTTTGACTGAAGCTTCTTGCATGATAAACTTACATAGGTATCTATATTTTTTCGTTTGAAAGGGATCATATTTTCATTTGACATGTTTCTTTCCGCACAACAGCAGATGTAACGACAGCCCTCTCTATTTTCTGTTCAACAAATTTACTTTTGTTGCCTTCCTGTGGCTTTGAAAAAGAAAGGGTTGATGATGATATGCTATTTTATTCTGGTGTCTTTTTACTGCTTCCATCATCATCATCATCAGTAACAATCCTTCAAGAAGCATCACAGCTAAAAACAACATGTGTGTTATATTGAATTGATGATGTTGTTGATATTTCAAAAAAAAAGTTTACTGCTTTATATGTACATATTTATTAATGTAAAATGCACTTGTTGACGATGATGGGGTTCGTTTGTATTCATATTGTATTTTTTTCGCTGGTGGAGAATGGTTCCTGCCTGCTACCACCACCAACATCACCATTACTTTCAAAATCTCTTTTCGTATTTCATATCCTTACAACAACAGCATGACTTACAGTATACAATCATTAAAAAACCTCCTCATTGAAAGCTTTTTATTATTGTTGTCTTGCATTGTTGTGCAGTTGTACTTGTTTCTTCCCTAATATATTTTCAGTTGAGTTGGTGTGTATGTTGTTATTTTACTGCGTGTAATAACACTCAGCTATTAGCATCCATTGACTCATTGTTTGCTTTTTCCCTTTTGACTTATACAGGTGGAATAAAAGTACCAGTGGCAGTAGCAGTAGTACCACCACCCATCCTTCTTCCCGTTTGTCTTCTCGACACTCTGCCGGTGCGTCTACTGGTAAGCGAGCAAGTGGTGGTGGCAGTCTCAAGTCGTACAGTTCAAGCCCAAGCCTTTTATACCGCAAGAATAAGGGGAAAACGAAGGGGGTTGAAAAAAGCTCCTCTGCATCGGACGAAGACGATGGGGAAGAGGAAGACGGTGATTATTTCGTTGACGAGAGATTTTCATTGCGAGGTAATGGAGAGACGCCTCACCATCATCGTCGTCGCTCTTTACAAAGGATACATTTAGACGAAGAAGAGGAAGGAGAGCAGCAACCCTTTTTTAACCCTCTGTACAAATTTGCCAACAACAGTGACAGTAGCAGTACTGATAATAAAAGTAATAACAACAATAGCAGTAGTGGAATTAGTGCCGGTGGCACTAACGACAGTCTCAGTGGCAGCAGCAGTTCACCATCGGGTAATGGTAGCAGTTTTGCTTTCTTGCGAAATAATAACTTAAAGGCTGGTGCAGAGTTTGGGGGCACAGATACGCGTACGCAGAGTAGCAGTAGCACATCAAGTGGTGGCAACTTGGTTCATCGCCGTAGTGCTAGTGGAATAGCCCTGAGCGTTGATGATGACAGTCAAAGTGACAGAAGTCGGAGCAGCTTGGGATACCCACCAAGTGGCAATACAAGCTATTCGCCTTCGCCACCATTGACCTCAAACACGCCCAATGATCATATATACAGTTCACTGACAGACATTCATGAAGTGCACAAGGGAAGTAGGGTTGATCCATTCAAGCTGGGAGACACAACAGGATCTTCTGATGTGGTTCTTGTAGAAGTAATTAGGAAGCAAGGGAAAGGAACTAAAAACGACACGAGCCACGAAAATAAAACCGGAAGCAATAACAGAACTTCATATATACCAGGAGATAAGTTGGAAAGATTCGGATCGGTAGAGTTGATTCAGAAATTGGGTAGCTCCCCTATTAATAGTACTCAGACAAAATTGGGTAAGCGGCATTCTTTGGATGTGGTAGAGACTAGTGGAAACGGAAGCAAAATCTCTGGAGCAAAAGTTGAAGGAAGCCCAGGAAAAGTTCAAAGACTCAAAGAGAGTCTAAAGCGATTCGGTAGATTTGGCAGGAGCAACACAGATAAAATTGTACGTACGCATTCTGATAGTGGGTTCTCGACAGATGAGGTGCACGTAAGTGTCAGTGAGTTCAAATGTTCACCCAAAAGAGAATCAGAGGCTGAAGCCAATAACCTTTACGAAAACCCAGCAGAAATTATTGTCGCTTCTTTGAAAGACACAGTAAGTGATTCAGGGATTACTGTAAAGCCAGCACCAAGAAAGCGATCTAAACCATTGGAAGCAACCTCATCATCCCCTGAAAACATTTACGCTGTGCTTCACAGCACAATAAATGGGGATAGAAGCAACAGCGAGCTATCAATTTCAACGCAATTTACCCAACAAATTGAAAGCAATAATGACACGGACGAAGAGACAACCAAGATATTTAAAAGAGAAGAGGATGATAACGCTGATGATAATAATCTGATGAAAACAGAACGATCAGAAAGCAAAACGACATTAGCTGCAGAAATTGGGGCGAATAATGACGAAAATGACCGAGTTTCTCCAATAGCAGCAACTAGAAAAGGAAAACGACAGGAAACAAGTGACGAAAATGATGAAGAGGATGATGATGAAGATGAGCACATTCCACACTTAGAGTACGACAAAGGAGGAGAAAACGAGAATTCAACGAGCCATGATGAAAGTTGCAGTAGTCGCGCTGACTCATTGACTTATTCAAGCACATCACACGAACAAGATCGGTCTATGCCACAACAAATTGTGCAGCTCGTGCAACAGAAACAATTGATCCCAAAGGTGGACATTAGTAGTAGTAGTAACGGTGAAGACGCCGAGGATGCCACAACCAGTATTGGCAGCAATAGTAGTGACACGTTAATCTGTGAAGTGACTCCCGTTATTCGGAAACGAAGCAATTTGGCAGAAAGAGCTCGTGAGCAGGATCAAGAAACAATTTCTGATGCTGGTGGTCCTTCTGCTTCAACTGAAAATGAGGATGGCCATTCATCAAATTCGACTTATCTAATCAAAAATAATAAGCAGCTTGTTGTAAAACAGATTTCATCTAGTTCTGTCGAAAGCTCTAATAACAATAATCATCATAGTGGTGGTGGTGGTGGTAATAGGTTGGAGAAAAATGATGCAGATGAAAAGCTAGCATCAACAGAAGAGTTGAAAATCTTGGGTAATGCAAACATTGAAGTTGATTGTAAAAATCGAGGGGAACAAGATCAACAACAGCAGTCTTCGTCCCCATCTTCATTATCATCGCCTTGTGCAACTCCTGTCACGCTAAATGAACCCAGTGATATAACTGAAACAAGTGGAGGTGATGGTAGAAATAGCAGTAGTATGAATTCCTTAAGTCGGACACGTTGTAAAATCAACTCCCGTGAAATTTTCAATGGTCAGCAGCACAAGAAAAATGAGTTCTACATTGGTGATGATAATGTTAACGGAACTGGAGGACCAGAAATAATGGGTTCCAAGGTTGAGTCCAACTCTTTAGGTGGTGATGATCGCATTGTAATGGGGAAGCACGGTTAGTTATATTTCTTGGTTAATTGAACGTATTTTATTATGCATATAATAATATTTTTTCTCTTTGTAAGTACTTTGTATTCATCACACACAACAACGTGTATGCATGTATGTAGGTAGTGGTGATTACAAATGAGGAAGATGCCAAATCTGTACACATCTTCATTAAACATGATTTGATGATGTTTGCAGAAGATTTGAATGATTTGCTGAAAGGAAAACAAAATATGTGTAACAATAATAAAAGGGGATCATATAATTCTACGTGGAATTTTTCATGAATTTAAAAGAGCTCGAGTTACACTTTGTATGGGTCTAGACTTTGTGTGTAAGACTATTAACAAATCCCGTAACAGTGCGTGCATTGTAGCCTGATTTATCGCTCAATAATTTGAAATGGTCAATTAGATATAGAAATGGTAAGCTACTAATTGCACATTTATTTTGCAGTGCGTAATTTGATTGAAGTCTTTGCCAAAATATTAGTTCTTCCCATATTATGCTCTTTTATGAATGTTGTAATTTAGGCAGTAGGTATTACATAAAACAGTTTTATTAAAACTACTTACAGTAAAGCACCAATAATTGAGGAAATGAAAGATGCAGATGGAGGGATTTTTTTTAAATTTCAATTTTTTAGGCATAAGCATTCAAACAGGAATCTTACGGCCATAATTAGATTTCATGGGTATATCACATGATGATGTGCGTGCAGTGTGCAGTTTCCCTTTTTCCATGTTATTAAAACACATGCAGCTTGCTAATAGTATAATAAAAACTCCCATTAGTCACAACTCCCACGCAAGTATGCACTTGCAAAATGCTAAATATCCTTCACCGTTTTTGCTGGATTTTGTAAAACAATAAATTAATTAGCTTTGCCTTTCACAATTCAACGACCGGCTGTGTGTGAAGCCTTTATTTAGACTCTTTCGTTTAAAAATTGTTCAGAAGATGTGCTTAAACTCGAATTTTCATTTCGACGTAGTGATTTCTGAAAATAATGCAATGACTACTTTAAAACGACTTGATTCAGATGTCATGCGAAGTATCACTTCATGATTTAATCAATTAGCCACATGAGTAGAAAAATTTGGCTTGTGAAAATCAAAGAGATTCTTGTAATGTAATACAGTTACTTTTGTTCTCTTACCTTTCAGCGAAACTGATTTTGCAAACTGGTAATGATACAGTACATAGTGAATAAATGTACATAATATGGTGCAGTTGCTCAGCATCTGCAAGTCACTGAAGTTATAATAGCCAAAAAGGTATTAGAGCTTAGTACACAAGGTATATAAACTATAAAATGTGGACTTCCAATTTCACATGTCAAAAATAATAAAAAATGCTTAAAGTAGCATTTACCTGTAAATTTTAAAATTAAGAACGTTTTTTCACGTGAGTAAGCGTTCATGGCTGAAATCTCCGTTTATGCTAATCTATTATGTTGGCGACAGCTTCCTTCATATTCGTTAAAGATACTCAATTAGTTTTTCAGACATGCGTCGCCGCCTTGCTAGGTAGATCTTTAAAATACCAACTACACACGAATCATTAAACTAAACTAAGCGTTCTATTATACTTTACCGTTTAGGCGTTTACATACCTGAAATTGGCAAGAAAGCGGAAGAATCACTCGGTACGTTTTGTTTCGTCGTCAGAAGAATAAAGAATATCTACTAAATGTTTTTGAGTTCATGAAGAACGGATTAACAAGTTGCTCAATTAGAAGATTTGTGCATGAGATAAGGCAAGAAAGTATCATCGGCTTGTCTACTCTCCCTTTTAATTCACAACAATGATATTCAGGTGTCCTGCGTATTCTGCACTGTCAAGTCGTTCTTACTCATATTTATACAGTAGATATATTTTTTTCGAAAGAGCATGCATAGGCTTTTGAAATCAAAAGAAATAGCAGAGGATTTTTCTCATGAGTCCTTGTCCACATGTTTTAGTTGAGGTACGTATATATATTTTCAAACTACGAAATTCAAACTTACGCCACTGGTATTTAAAAGGCTATGTCAAAATTGAAGTTAAGTATGTTGTAGAATTCAAAAAAAAACATTATCATTATTGTCCAACTACTGGCCATGTAAAGTGTTGCCTGTTGTTCGGTCATCTTTTGAGAATTTAGCCATCATTGCACGTTGATTGTGTCGTTACTTTTTTGATTCGATTGTAATGACAAGTTTGACCTGGATTTCTTCCTAGTCTTGGTAATCATAATGATATCTGATAATTTTTTATATTTTCTGACAGAAAACGGGACAGCAACAGTTCAAGTGCCCGTACAAGCTGTAAATCGTCATGTTTTAGGATACGGTGTGAGTAGTGCCAACAGTATTAGCAGTAATAACCTGAGCGAGGACCATTACAATGGATCAATTGCTTCTACGATATCAAAGAACGACTCGGAATGGTAAATAAAAGCAACAATTTTCATTATGAATTGTCTCGAAACAAGCAAGTTTTAAAGAATAAAATGAACTGCAATTTTCCTTTTGACAGTGTTATCAATAAAAGCTATACGAACAGGAAATTAAAATTTAAAAAAAATAATGCCCAAAATATTTTTTAAAGCTCATTCAGTTAAAGTTTGAATTTAAATAAATAAATGATATCAACTCATTGCATTAATCTGTGCCACCCATCCCCATCACTGTATTTTCAGGAATCGTTCTTCGTTGCGAGCTTCCCTCAAAGGCTTTTGTGATGACATGCTGCAACAAGACAAAATATCTGTACCAGTTCCGGATGTTGCTGAAGCTGTGATTAATTTTGATGAAGATGCCAGTAGTATTGAGCAAGACGAAGAAAGAGAAAAT
>JAHZMZ010001037.1:0-24664 GCA_027743805.1 Lepidocyrtoides sp. E14
GTTAGTTTAAGACTAAAATGGTCATATTGGTCGTGTCACTTCCCTGAACTAAGTATGCAGACAAATAGTATACCTTGTAAGTGTAAACTTTACTACCTTGGAATATATTTGTGAAAAAATCAAGTAACATGGCGCTTATTTTTACATGCTTGCCTACAATCCGGCTTCAATGGGCATTTGTAGCGTTTTGATGTAAAATAATAAGGAATATGAAAGCAAAAAGGAGCCAGGTAGCATATTATGAGGATATTATGATAAAAAATGTTGTTGAGGAAAAAATAAATTTTTATCAAGAGTTTCATCACCATCAACTTCATCATTTTCTTCTCCCCTGTCGATTCGTATTATTATGCTCTGGTCTGTGTTCTGTATGAACACGTATTCGGAGGGTTTACCCACCATTTTGCATTACTCTCATGGTGGCGATCGTCTAGTCATTTTGGTCTCTCTGTGATCATGATACGAATGGTATATGAGTTAATAATATAAGTGTATTAATACGCCAAGACTCTACTTTGTATTTTTGTACGGCTTCAGCATAGGAGTAACTCTATTGCTGCTGGTGTTGATACCATAATATATTATTATGCTGTATATTTTTTATTATTGTGATAGTTGCATGAGTTTTTAGCATTGTTAAAGGTGAACCTGCTTGACATGACAGGATTGATATCAGTAAATCCATAGGAAGTTGTAATGTTGTAAATAATAGCAAAAGCTTATTAAAAACCCATGTAACAATATATTAACAATGAACAAAAGGCAAAGGTAAATTGGTATACACCCTTTGCTTTACTACCACGTTATGCTGATACGTACATTTTTGTAGACTGAGATCTGATATCTGAGGATTATAAAGAAGAGTAATAAGTTCTTCTTTTATCATTTTGGTTTTCTGCCTGCGCTAAGGCACGTTGCCAGAAAGCAGTGCAGCTCACAAAAGCAGTCAAGCACTGAAAAGCTATCATATTTTCATGCATAACAAAATTATTATTATTATGCTCATATAAAAAAGCTCACCTATGTCGATGATAAAGTTACTACTGCATCATTCTTGTAGAGAGAATCATGAGCCAGCGTTTGTGTTGGTGGTGTACTGGTAATGGCAGAATATGCTTGGTTGAATGCACGAAAACAGGAGTGAAGAAGAGCTCATGATGAGTACATGCAGTGGGAAGGGAGGAGAACTGTTAGTACAATATCCTCACTTTCAGACATTGCAATGGCATTTGATGATGAACGTAAAATAGTGCTAGATTTACATTTGTTTGTATGTTTTTTCCTACCTGCTTGCTGATGCATGTAGAGCTGGCTCAGATGATAGATGATTTTGATTGATAGCTAATAATAATAATATAACGTGTAATGTGCCCTTATGTTAGGCTAGGTATATACTTTTTTTATTATATCATGCATATTCATAGTAAGCATGGGACGGGAGTGTCTCGGATCCTTTTCTGCGTAGAGATGTAATATTAATGATGTCATTGAATATTGTTATTGGTTTAGTGCACTTTAGTGTTGTGGAAGTGGAAGTAGTTTGCATTGTTTGTAAAAAGGGATGAAATATCTTATAGGAGGGAACAATAACAAATAATATGCACTTGCTTCTCCGTCCTTAAACCCTTAAACATGAAGTTAGGTATGGAAATTTTATGCATTATTCCGAAAGGTTAAATAAAACATATTATGGTATATGCATACTGACATATATAATGCATGCGTGTATGTGTCTGGTGGCAATGACAAGGTATGGTTAGTTGGATGAAAGTTATATGACGGCATTGTCCCTTGCTCTTTTCCAAGGCATTAAAATGCCAAAGAGGAAAGTAGAGTCAAAGCCAAGTACATGGACATTTGGGATGATGGGACAGGTAGATACGCTCATATTCTCAGGGATTTGAACTAGGTGTACAGGTGAACAGAGTGCGCATCCTAACTAAAATAAACATTGTAACTGGTAAAGGCATTATATTATGCATTACCTTTGGAGACATTCACATTCACAATGAGATACATTGAAAGGTGGACAGTAGCCAAGCAAACTATAATCAAAGCTGTCACTACCTGAGCGGTAAGCTTTTCGCCCTTTTGATGAATTACTACCAACACCTCGTATATATTAAGTGTGATCAGTGATCACCATAATGGGAATTTTATTTAGAACTACCTATGTAGAATTACTTGAGCATTGTTACAACAAAAAGGTGTAAAACAAATAGAGTACTTTTGCGTGAATTTTGCTGATTCAGTCAGTGTAGCCTCCTAGCTAACACTGCTATTAAAATGATCATTCTACCAATATTCCTATATGTAGTACGTGTGCTGTACATGCTGTTACATAAGAGTGTGACTTGGTTTTGGAATTTTCGTCATCACAAGTTACACTTGTCATTTGAGGGTTTTCCTCTGAAGCAAAAACGTAACCGAGATGACGGTCACATACATTACGTACATGCATGGTTGTGTGTCCCTATATACCGTGTGTGTGGTGTGCAATTGGAAATAGAACTTCACCCACTTAAAGTCCGCACCCAACCCTCCAGCAGAGAAGCAAACTTTTGTGAGCCACTACACGTAATTCCTCCGTACATTATGTTAAAACTATCATGGTAATGTTATTGTTGCTCTTATTGTCAAGTGGCACTTTACGAAAATGAAAACGAATGAAATGCATATATATATATACAATCCAGGACACAGAAGCAGTTGGAGAGAAACTACTTATTTGGAATGATACTTTGTAATATGAACTTTGTAATGTGATGAGGACAATGACGACGGAGAGAATGGCGATGGCAGCAAGTGATATTTCACTCTTGCTATGTGGAATAGCTGCCCTGTTCCGGTCGAATGGATTATATATACCTGTATTGTATGCCTGTCCCATCATGCATGTTGGAACCGAATCTATGTATTTACATGCTCATACCTACACATATTGTGACATAATATTGCCATTTTTGCACTAATAGTAAAATGTCTCTCTCTGGCTTGTTTGCACTGTCAAAGTGTAAAACATTGCGAAAAGCTGTTCGGCCAAATTATCGTAGAATGCCATTTTAGTCAAATTGGGTGAATGAACGCTTTCCGCTGGGTGTTTTTTCGATGTGAAAATGTCATTTCCTAACAGGTTTATGGTATTGACTATTGACAATGGAAAGGAATAAACTGTAATAAAAACAGATGATGTTTCCTTACAGCCACTAGATCCACTTGCGGATGCGTTTTTTTGTAGGATGCGGGCGATTGACTGAGAATGTTGGCCACCCTCTTTTTCATACTTATAGTAATGTAGACGTAGGGAGTACAAAATTATTACGTACAAACATGGTTATACATGTGGGAGAAAGTTGTCATTCTTTGAGTAAATTTTAAATTAAACCCTCCTTTTTAGTGATTTTGTTATTTCTTTATGCTCGTTTTAAATGCAATACAATGTAAGGGGAAATGCTACAAAAAAACCTTGCATATCATGTTTCAGCAAATGTTAAAAGTAATGACAAGTTGTTTCCCAATTCCATATAAGACAAAAATTTAACTTGCGTGGACAGTATCGTCTCAATTTACTCCTTCATTTTATTAATTTTTTTTCTCATGTAAGTAGTTTAATCAATGTCAACACTTCTTATCATTGAAATATTGCTCATCTTCTTTGAAATTTTGAAAACATCAAAACTGTTGGTGTCACAATTGGAAAATTCAGCAATTCGCTCATGGGTTGTGAATCACAACTTGAAAATTGAATGAGATCACCATGACTCGAGTTTCCAAATCATGTACACTTACCTATGTATTTTATAAATGGAATTTAAAAACTCGAGTCACGGTGATTTGTCATTATTCATATCGCCCTAAAGAATACTGGAGTTCCGGAATACGGAATTGCCTTTATCTGTGGACTGGTTTTTTGAGCTTCAAAGCTTACTGAACAGAAATAGTAACATTTGAAATGCTGCGATTTGTTTAGCAACAAAAGAACAAACACACAGATACCTACACAGACGGCGTTGGCAAAATTGTTAACTTTCATGTCAGTGGTTTCACATTCTTCCGTTCCCCTACCAACGAAGCAACCCCACACATCCTACTCTTTTAGATTTTTCAAGTTTTGCGCTGACATCGGGTTGCTTCTGAAACCCAAGTACACTCAAGGCTACTACTCTCGTTGCTCTAGTAACTTTTTATTTGTACACCTAATGAATATGTATACTACCAGAAAGCAACTAGCAGCTCATGACTATGACTCATACACTGCGTTTTCCACTGTATCTTGTCAGCACTTGGCGGTTTATTCATTACGAAAATTATATCACCTTTACACTTTACACCACTGCCTTTTCATCATTATCATCATTTGGTAACCATTTTGCCAAAAAGTATGTTTCCGCTTGAACAAACCAAGTTTCTAGTTTCAACTACCGAGAAATAACCACACCATGAAACACTACACGCAGTACGCAAGCATGCATATCGTCCATTTTTATATGTTTTATATAGATGCATGCCCACTTATCATTATCAGTTTTGTATACATTTCGCCATGTGGAAGCTTCCGTTGCTGTAATCATGTTTACTTTTGCTCCATGGAGGGATCTTGGTAACGATCGAAAGTAAAAGTTACATACTTTTTGCGTTAGGCCAGTGTTGAATTTATTGGTTCACGTACGAGGACTCACACTGCGTAATGTATCATGTATATATTTACATGTACGATACTATGCTATTGTAGAGAACAGTGCGTTGACTGGGTATTGCATGTGCATGTTTTTTCAATCAATAAATAGGTACAGTTATGCAGCCACTTTCACTCGTAAACTGAGATTTTCTTTTCTTTTCATCTCTCAATAAGATCTATTATTGCAATGCAGTATTTATAAAAGAGCAAGCTAGCCAGTAATGTAGCGGGGTAAGACAGGATTTTCTACTTTATTTTCCAACGCAGAGATTTTGCCAGCAAACTAGAGTGATGCTCCTTAATCAGCGCAAATATGACAGGTACGAGAAAGCTTTCATTTCATTAGCTTTTAAAGCGGTGCATGCAGCCAAGTGCAATGGAATAGTGTTTGATGTTCATATCCCA
Organism: Lepidocyrtoides sp. E14; assembly: GCA_027743805.1. Classification (NCBI taxonomy): domain Eukaryota; kingdom Metazoa; phylum Arthropoda; class Collembola; order Entomobryomorpha; family Entomobryidae; genus Lepidocyrtoides; species Lepidocyrtoides sp. E14. Next base: position 5,084 of record JAHZMZ010001037.1, read on the forward strand.
AGTCACCTTCACATAAATTTACTTGTGATCTGTTTTTGATGTGTGGTTAAAAGGGACATCGTCAAAAGGTAAAATGAAATCAAAGATGATCAGTATACACGATCAGTTTATTATTACATTACATTCGTGTTGACAAAATAAACCGATATATAGTCCACATATTTGTGCTCTTTATAATGAGTTCTAATTTGTTATTATGTAGTAGTAAAAATATTTACAATAAACTCCCAATAATTCTCAACGACAACAATGCTCTATATTCCTTTCTCAAAGGTAATACCATGAGAAATTCGGGATCCAAATTCCATCTCATATTTCAAACTACCTCCCAGTATAGATTTTTGTTTGAAAGTTGATGTTCGTACACATACCATTTCCTATTAGGTTCCGTTCTTTAGCTTAATAAAAACAGAACTGTAGGACTACATTGATATTTTATGTTTATTACTTTTGAAAGGAAGGCCTTTTAGAGATCATTTTGATACTCCGATCAAACTCAGTGAACTTCTTCAGGAACATTTATTTGCTTGTTCAAATAAAATACCAAGATATTTACAATTTTACGTATATGAAATCATAAACTATCTGTTCGAAATTCAAGCCTCTAATACGCCCTAAAATTTACTTAAATGTCAATAAATTGGATTCCACCATTGTACTATAAATTGTTTGGACAATTGAAGAAATGTGGGTAGGTATCATGATGAAAACGAGAACATTTCGAAGTTAATGATTGTTTCAGTTCCTCATTTCAGCAATATGATGAAACGTAAATACGGTATGGAAGTGAAGATATATCATTCTCCATGCAGATAGAAAGAGAAGTTACATACTTAATGCATAATATACGTAAGCATGCATACTACGGCAAATACGTAAGTGAGTTCTTTCAACAGAAGAAGTGAACGTTACAAGAGTTATCAACTTTCAAGTGGAAAACTAGGACCATTCAGCATCTTCAAATACAAATTAGGTTTTACAGAAGACAGCACCAAGAACATCAGAACTCGAGAACATTGACAGACTAGTTTTTTACGCATTAATTTAGATCTGTATTTTGTGAATCCTTCCATCTCAAGAAAATGAAAGAATCATTATACGTTCGAATACCTTTGAGTAATATTGCGTCACGTTTTGGAGATTTGCGTTTTAAAAAGTCAGTTTCACCAGTATAGATATCTATAAGATGGAAAAAAACAGTAGACCCGCAGAAGTAGGGAATATCCCACAAGGAATTCTAAGATAACAAGCGAGTATGAGGTTTTTTGGCAAATTAATCTCACGAAGCACATGGGATTAAAATATTGTTTTTCTAGTTTTATACTACTTCATATTCCTTTCACTTGCATTCTTGGCCGTCTTACATTTTCAGGAAAACTTGAGTGATTAAACCCAAGGAGAAAGCAGTGTGTATTTTCACATGATTTCCGCTTTCAACGTTTCTTTGCACATATTCTGTTTCCAACCAAGCTCAATATTCTTGTACTCTCTCACACGTTCAGTAGTTTTCACTGATAATGGTGTATAAGAAACGGGATCATACATTTTGCTTGTGCATTCATAAATATTAATGAGTAAGCAAGCCAACTGACAGGCACTACAAACATAATGTTAAGAAACCAATAAATGTAACAGGTACGTAACAAGAAATATACAGAAGCAGTTTTACCGCATGGCACATTTGCATAATACCCATTATTTCTTTTCTCGTCTTTGTTTGGTTGCTTTCCCGAATCACAAACAGTATTTCTCCCATGCTTTTGGCAAAATAAACACAAAAATCAAGAAGTTGAACAGAAAATGATTTTTTTTTTCGGAAGGCAAACTAAATGGGTGGGATACCAATTTGTATATACACTGGAAATTGTTTGGTGTCTTGTATACTATGTGTGTGTGCGCCTATAGGATATGAGTGGAGACTGAACAGAGAGTACACGCATATCTATGTAAATCAGCAAGCGTTTATATACACCTATTATCTAACACCATGGCGGTGGTAAACAACATACTAGATAACTTTATCATCCATGTCCAATTTCCTTTTGTTCCTATTATATGCTACATCATATGCTTTTATGCCGTGTAAGTGTGCTACTCTTCATTTACGAGCAGAGCAATCCAATACCGTTTCATGAACTCAAGCAGTAGTAGTAGTTCGTAACCAGAGAATAGAAGCCAAGAACGTACGTATTTTCATTTCGTGCATTACCCAACTTACTTTGTCCAACCAACATTGAATAATTTACTACCACCGCAGCAGCACTGTTGCATACCTTCATAGGTTTGGTATTTCGGTTAAACGTAGAGAAAGAACTTATCTTCGTATATGTTCAACATGCAGCCAGCATATAATTTGGTTCGTTCCTGTTTACCCACAAGAAGACGCTCCTCTGCTTCCACTACTGTATCCTCTAGTCCCTTTTTAAGAGAAAATTGTTACTGAAACTATGAACCATGTCTGAGCTATCATCAGGTTACTCCATGAAAACATTCCATCTTCCCTGCCTTACTAATTGGAACATTTCACTTTTATTATGCCATTCGTTGATGAGAAGCGAAGAGAAACACTGAAACTTTGCCACAGTAAAAGAATGAGGGAGCGAACAACGAGCATTTTGCGAAAACAACATGAAGCTTCATTACTAATGCTTTCCTCTCCTGGATGATAATGATTGTCCTTTTCCTTTCCCTTGTCTGCTCGTCCTGCCATAACAAGCTGCTGTTGAAGATGAAATGGAGGACACCAAATGAACAGACAAAACTCAGCGGTGGAAATGGCGAAGGTGATGACGATACACATGCATCTTGGCAACCATGTCTGTTTCTGCAGTTTACTCCATTTACTCCAGCAAAATGTTGGCTAGTGGTCGTTAGGTACTGTTCAGTGATGTAGACAGAAAATTAGTAGAAAAGAAGAAGAATAACATCGTTCATGTTGTCTGATGTGTGTGAGTAGAATTGTCCCGTTATACTAGCATAATATTAAGTATGCAGTGTTATATACTACAGCGTAGATGTACTTAATAATGGGCACAATGAAAGAGACAGATAGCAAAGGAGTGTTTTTGCGCTTTTACTTAGTAATGGTAATTTCTGAATTTCTCAGTGCATCTCTTTGTGAGCCACGTACGACAACAACCCAATAAAATTTCGATACATATTTGAAGGCATACAATAGAGAGAAAAAAGGCTATGTAGACAAAACACAAAACAAACTGTAGTGTCGAGAGAGAATTATTGTTGATGAATTTTCTGGAAGAGCAGTACAAGTTGTATTTTACAACATTAAAAAGGTCCTTGTCGTGCTAGATGTGGGCGTATCAAACCCGCTAGTTCCTGTGAAAGTACAACAAAATATCATATCGTAACACTGACTGTAAAACAAAAACATTGAAGACTGCATAATAAGTGTTAGCACACTAAACTCTAGCGAAAATGTCGACAACGGTGATGGGCAATGTATGAAATTCTATAAAAAGTTTTTTATTCATCTGTCCTGCTGTACAAAGTCTGTATAATTCCAAACAAGCAAAATAAGCTTCACTTGGACTTCATTGCAGTTGTATAAAACTGTTGAAATTGGTTATTATTATGGGTATTTTGTAAACGGCAAATAAAATTTTGCAAGCATTTCCGTTTAACATTTTATCAAAACGAAATGAATTTGGAAATGACCTGTTCATTAAGTGGAGAAGGAAAAGTTTAGTGGATCAAGAGCTTTCAAAACATGCTAGCTATATAACCACTCCAAAAATATTGAAGCAGCCTAAACCTTTCCATTTGCTGATTGCTTTCTTTTCCCATTTCTCGACAAAACCGCCCAGTATGAATGCCAACGTTCCAAATATTTACTGGTGCAAGTATGATCATGGATTATTAATGTACTTATTATCCATCCAGCTTTAAATGCTGATATAACTAGCTTCATTTTTTCCCAAAGTATACTTGTGGGCATTGACTATTCTCCAACCAATTTCTTTATTGCTTTTCCTTTTCCCTTCCAATTTAAACGCACGATGAGCGTACAGTTTTATATCTGTTCATTTTTGCACATCCCTACTCGTCTAGTTCTGTATTCTGTTTATTGCTTACTTGGCGGAAATCTTTTTTAGATAAAGAATCGATCATGTTCATTGATTACATTCTTCCTCTTTATGTGCCGTGCATTTATATTGCTGAATTTCTTGTGAGTGACTGAATCGCTGCGTGGGTGCTTGCTGGCTGACTTATTGGATATTATATAAAAAATACAGAAAAAAAATAAAGAGATGCTGCTTTCTTCCTCTTCAGCATTCATTCTGTATCACGTCTAGTACAGATCCCTATATTGATTCATCCTTTGCCCGCATTTTGCTGCCTGCTCTAGTAATGCTGTTTTCTCGTTCTCTTTCAACTTTGAGAAAGTATAGAGATAAGGACAGAAAGAATTTTTTTTTGCAAAAGAGATCCCTAAAAAGGATATAAACAAAATGGGTTAGGTAAACGAGCCAGCACATAGCAGACGAAGAAAGAGCGACAGCAAAGAGAGAAGAAACAAGAGACGGAGACGAAGACATGAACAAAGGCAGTCAGTAAAGTCATACTATCGAACAACGTACAAAGTCAAATTCACTCACTTTTGCACATTCACTGTCGTACGAATACGCAGATACAATACACCTAGATCCATTATTATAACCAAAAGCCAGTACGGAATAAAATAAGGAGCATGTGTACATAGAGGGAAAGAGAGTGTAATAAAGGGAACAAAAGTGTAGTTTGAGAAGAAGCAGAAGAAGAAGTTTTTCTCTATTCTTTTTTTTCTACTGTTTCGTTTCTCTGCTTGTACTTACTCTAAGAAGGGGAGAAAAATGAAAGTGTTGTTTGCTGCTGCGTTTTAACCCTCACCGTCATCCTCATCAATTTTTGTTTTTTCTTCTCCTTTTTCAAGAGTGCGTTCATCTCCTGAGTAGAAATTGTCTAGTAGAGCATCTTTATGTCAAGCAAGAAGGCTGAATGTTACAGTCGCATTTTGTATTGAGCATAAAAATCAACAGCATTTCTCCTCAGGCTTTTGCAAGAAGAACAAGAGAAGTAAAAAGATAGTCATAATGATTATATCTGTTTCTCTTTTATAGAATCGGTTCATATACGCAGCTATCCGTAAGAGCACTACACATTTTTTTCCTTGAGAGAATAACAGCAAACTAAGCAAAGAGAGTATGGCAATATAAATATAAGTATTCAATGTGTCTACATGTGTACGCTCTTTTAAACCTTTGTAGGCATACACTATAGGACAGTAGTAACGTGCATTAAATAATACAGCATTTTACAGGCCACAGGCTCATGCCATGCGCTGCTTTCTTCATTCTTCTCTTCAGCCAGAGTGACTACCATATCACTACTGCACTACTACTACCTCTTTTTTCACTGTTGCTGCGACTGCAGTTGCCTTTCTTTCCAAAAAGGCTGAATGTTCCATCGCACTACTAACTTGCCTAAAATGGAAAACATGCTAGTAGACTCATGTGGTGGTAGACTTGTTGTATACTTTTGAACAGACTAGAATCTCATTATTATTAGGCAATGTTATTGTTATATTTACATGCGCCTGGGTTTTAATAGGCACACTGTTTTCACTTGCACTTCAGTAACTTTCTCCTCTTCTCAATGCACTAACCTTTTAAACAGAAGGTATATATGTTTCAGCCTAGGACGGAGGGAAAGGAAAACAAGTAAATTATGTGAGTTTCGAAATATTATTTAATATTATGTAATATTGCTCCTTTTTTGGGGTTAATTCAATGTGCCTGCCAGAGGAAAGAACTAATATAAGCGAACAGAGTGCAGGGGAAAAAATGTAGTGGATACTAGAATGCCTGGACTACACATGCAGCTGCCCTGTTCATAGTCTCCTTTCTCTTTCTTTTTGATTCTAGGTTTCACATTCCCTGCTGTCCTTTTTTGCTATTTCTGTTTTTATATTGTTGCGTAATAAATGCCCATGTAACAAATTGAACAGCTACAGAGAATGAAAACCCAGAGAACAAGAAACATGAGGAAAAGAGAAATGAATGTGGGTTGCAGGTGCCTTTTATTTCGCAGGAAATAGGAGCAGTAACAAAGGTGAATTTAGAGAGAGAGAGAGAGGCGGATATAAGAAAGTCGATGTAGAAAAAGTTGTAGTGAAAGTAAAAGAAAAAATTTCTTCTTGAGCTGGAGAAGTCCTTATTGCCTCTTCTCTTTCCTTGGCTTCAATATTTTGCCTATATTCAGGCGAAAACAGCGTGGGATGAGGAGTGGATGTAGGCTCAATTTTTTTACTGTGCTCTGCAAACTTCCGTCTGTTAAAAGCTGCTGTTACTCCCGAAGTGAATGATACCGTAGAGAGAGAAAGCTGCGAAAATTGAACGAAGTAAGCAACATGTTATCGCTTTTGTTGCTTTGTGCTTTTCACTGTTTTTTTCTTCATGACTGGCAAAAATGCAGAAAGCTGAACTTTTGGTATGCCTTCATGCGGCCGCCTGTGTTTTTGCTAAATGAGATGGTATACTTCCAATGTGTTAAGGTTAGGTATGTTATTTTGATGTTTTAAAAAAGTGCTACATGGTTCAGTTGAATATAAGTAAATTGATATCAATAAGTAAATGTTCGATTTTTAATGAGTATTCTTCCAAGGAATGAATTAATTGGAAATAGTCGCCATATTCTTAAAGTACAAACCATTTTTCTTTTTATACTTGAGCGTTGTACCACATTCCTAAAAGATGAAGTATTGTTGGATGTAAGTAGTAATGAAAGTTCAAATTGGCTCACTAAACACACCATCTTCTTTGCTCATATATATGCCAGTGAAAACCCCATGGATATTTTTCCAGTATGTGTTTTTGTGGTGATATTAATGATGAAAAACTTTTATAATCCGATAAAATGCTCATAAGCGTTTCATTGATAATGCATGAAATATAGTAGTTATTTGAAACAAGTAGGCAATGTTTGACTTATAATACGTATTTGATTACACGTAAGCTTGAAATAAGATTTTCTAAAGAATGAAGTGGTTCGCAATACCGGCCCTAATAACCTGTGGTCTAAATTCTGTAAGACAACGCGTAGATTTTATCAAAATTAGATCTATGCCATACATTTAACGGGACAAGCATTCAACCTCTACCATTTCGGTTTTTCTTGGCTACACAATGTTCATAGATGCTTGGGGCTATTATACTTTGTCTTGGAGTATATCACTTGCTTACTAATAAAAGCACTAACGCTCCAATTCTGCCCAACGAGCAATGGATCCGTCTCATGAAAGGCATTATACCTTTTTCTGTATTTTGGATAATCTTTTCTTTGATTGGCATGCATGTCAGCATGTCAAAAAGACACATGCTGGTTTCTTTAATGGTGCGTAACAAAGTAATTCATTCGAAGAAAATATAGAAAATATTATCACTCTAGCTATCTCCTTTTGCAATTCCATCTTCCGCTAGGTTATAGCGGTTTACGCAATTTTCTTTGGCGTATCAATTTACTTCACCATAGCCTTCGGGAAACAGCTTGAAATGGAGGATGTGGATGCGGAAGTTTTATATAATGCCACAATGGACGAAATCTCGGAAGCATCCAAAGTTACTTGGATTCCTGGGTGGCTTGATAACATTCAAAAGCGGGTAGGTAGGGCAAAAGATATTGACAGAAAATAAATGAATGACAATGTCAGACGATTAGATTTTCATTCTCTCATTTCGAGTTTTCATCATATTCAGAGCAAGTATTGCTGCGGCATTAACACCTATCGTGACTATGAAGATTTCTGGCCGTCCGCTCCTACTAGGATACCACGTTCTTGTTGCAAAGAGTCTAAATTGATGCCGGCTCCATGTCCGTTTGACTTTACGCATATTGCACATCCAAATACTGCGGATGATTTTGTGAAGGTAGAAAGCGGCTGTAAGGATGAAATTCGGGAAACTGTTCTGAATCACATTCGGGAAAGTCATCATAATAGTATTGCAGCGACAATTTTCATTGGATGTGGAACTGCGGCGTACGTCTTCTGGCATGTGAAACAATATGTAACAGATGGACCGTCACCCCAGACAGCAACAAAAGAAAGTAACAAGGTAACAGTGATTAGAAGTGAAGAGTTTTGGTCTAGTAGTGGGCCACTTTTTATAAAACCAAGTGGTCAGATTGCTAGTTCCATTGGTTCAATGGAAATTCAGCAATTTACAGCTTCAATAGACTCTGTAGGAGATGGCAATCAGATTGGTGCGGGACAACCACAAGGGTCGCTGCTTTCTCCAGTAACTTCATCCACAATGATTAGCATTTTACTCAAGGGAGATCAGCAGTTGCAGCAGGTTCAAGAAGAACAGGCTCCACAATTCCAACGACAGCAACCCATACCAAATAATCAGCAACAACTGTGTCTGCCAAATCAGCAGCAGAATCCGCAATTCAGGCAGCCGTTTCTGCCAACTCAACAAAAGCAGCAGCTTCAACAAGGTCAGCAATTTAAAGAACAACAACCCTTGCAAACCCAACAACAGCTACAAGTTGAGACAATGAAGCCGAACCAGCCCCAAAAATTGGAACAGCAAGCTCTACAATTTCTACAACAGGTTTCAAAACAACCCGTGCGTTTACAACAGCCACAAAGACAACAATTGCCCCAACAGTTACAGCAGCCGCCAATTCAACAATCGCTGCGGCCTGAGCAATTCCAACAACAGCAACAGACGTTCCAACCGCAATTACATCCTTTGCAACAGTTACCTCAGATATTTGTATTAGATACATCAAGTATTGGAGCAAATCCAGAAGTTGCAGCCATTGGAAATCAAGGAAATATTTATAGCAGCATTGCTAATGATGTTACCCCTCCTAAACAAGCAAATCAAATGATTTCGCAGAGTCTAAATAATCCGAGAGCAGTTCCTCAGACAGGCTCTGTTTATTTAGGAGACGATTTGGCTCGCGCAGATCAACCACAACAATTTCAAGCTGTAACAAGTCAATCACCTGGAAGTCCAGGAGGGAGGTTAAAGAAAGTTCGTAAGGCAGCATTGGCAAAAATTAGGAAATAACTATTGGCAAATACAGATAAAAGAGATGATTAAATCATAAGTATGAGGAAGGTTTTTGAAGCAATGCTGGCTGGGACTGGTATGTGTTAAGCTGTTATTACACAAGAGAAAGTATTTCAGGCTGAATGTGCATGCTTCCTGCGGGTATGGGTATGTAAATAATGTACCTCTCATTCTAATCAGACATCCTATTAGAATAGTATGCATTTCATTGCGGTTTGAATTCTTCATTACAACAAGAAAATCTATTTGGAAAATATTATTTAAAGAACAGTTGATACAACTAGCAAACTTTTGCCCATCATGCTATTTGCATGCATGCAATATAGCTCGTATCGTTTTCATACAATCAGATTATACTAATTGTCTCAAGTAAGAAATGCCATGCTTTTAATTAATTTCTACAAAAAAAACTCGTACTTAATTGAGTGTAATAATTTTATTACTAATTCCCTGGAAAATTCCAAGTGTTCAACTCTGAGAGTGCCTTATTTTTCTCTCAGTAGCAAGTATAAATCAATCAAATTGTCAGCTATGATAATTCATTTTCTCCGGTCATATATGTAATTTTCCACACGCAATAGTGTAGAGAGAGAGAGAGAAACAAGAACTAAAATTAGTTTTCTCTTTCGAGGCGCGGTAGGTCTATCACTAATGTCAGTTCATCAAGAAACTATAATGCCATGCTATTTTCTGAAAAAGTTCTCTTTGTCAAAGTATTCTAAACTGGAAATGAGCTTTTCGTAACGGTTTGGCCAGATAAATTGTAGGCTAACATTAACACACGACGACACGCGTTCAACAACTCATTCTATCAGTACCACTGACTGATTGTGAGTTCATATTTTGCTTCAGCGTTTTGCGACAACAATGCCAGTGAGTCTACTGAAAGACGTCATCCGACTGGCGATTCAGGAGAAAATTTTCAGAGCTGAGTTTTGTATTTTATACTACTACTGTGCAGCTACTTTACTTGAAAGATGCTGCTGCTCTACTAGAATTTTACAGAAGAGAAAGCAAGAAGGTTGGAGAAAATAATAGAAGAGATGTGGTGGTATCCCTGAAAAAGGTTTGGTTACTTGGTTCTCGTCTGCTGCTACCACGGCTTAGCGGTGCTACCATGTGTTTTGCCCTACTTTTCCTGTCTACATTTTTAGGACTTATATTGCAGCCACAGCGAGCGTGCACATGGTGGTGGGAATGGATATTCAAGTTGAAATATAACGAATAAAAGAAGATAAACAGAATGGGGAGAATAATACATATTGTATACACAGTAAAATAAAAGGTGAAATCATAAAAAGCATAACTTATTTTGCATAATACTTTCACTTCACACTACCATAACGGGTAGGGTTTAGGAGTTTCTCTTCTTGAATAAATCGATTACTGTACAACAAGTTTCACAACAAAAACTGTTACAACTTACTGGAACTAACTGCTTCAATCTGACACAAACAAAGGATAAAATAAAAGGCTATTTACTTTACAAAACAGTTAATGTGAAGCTACGAGTAAAAGTCGTCGTTACATTTTGATATATTACCAAATTCACACAGTATCTCCACATACAGAACAATAAACATACTGAACAACGTTTATGTTTACTATTGCATGAATCTCTATTTTAGTTATTTTGCATAACGGAGTCACAATATCTTCCAGGAACGCTTTCAAACTTTCAAACTGACACAACTACATTCGTGTAAAACTTCAGCCCACTTTTAAAGAGTTTAAAAAACGCGATATCGTAACGAGTCAGCAATTTGTTTTCATACGAGATGACTCATGATATAGAATAAAAAACCAGCCTATTATATAAGCTCGTTTACCACATCTTTTGTTTTAACACAACAACTCCCGTCTTAACCAGCGTTTGTGTCAGAAGAATAGAACCGGATTCAAAGTAAACCTTACCAAGTTGATCCTTTGATATTTTAGTAATGTAATACAGGCAAGCTAAGCTACGTACAATTTATTCATATTAAAGGAAAATAAAACGACTAAAGCTTAGTTAATGCGAATACGATATTGAGCCGTTGGGAGAACTAGTTTCATACCTAGGCCGTACTTCCCTTGCAAGGACAAGTGTGTGTGTCCGCAAAAACAACAAGCAGCCATTAATTCCTATTCAGTTTTCTTTATCCTACTTCTTCATGTTTACTTCAGTTTCTTTCTCTTTTCTCCTTTGTCCAGAAAGACTCTATTTTTCCTTATTTCAGTATCCGATATACCTAAGCAATGGAAAAAATGGAAATTCGTTTTGCTGGATATGTACATATAATCTTTTTTGTGCCTACGTATACACGCGTCCGAAATACTTCAACAGACCCGTTCAAAATAGAACGCTACTTTCCAATGAAATTACATAACTCACAAGATAAAGTACGGAGCTGTAAGCAGAATCCTTCTTCTCGAGCGGAAAGCTAAAGTAGCAGTAGAAAGACGACATTTCATACCAATATTTAGGATTGCTTGAAACTCTATGAAAACGATCAGTTACTTTTCCTTTGACGGTATTTGTCTTGACAAAACACAAACATAAAGTTGTATATATTATACTACACATCTAGAAAATCGAACAAAAGCACACTTGTGTGTGTATTTAACTGCTTTTGCATTAGCGTAAAATTATTCGGGGAAAATACGTTTACTACGTAGGAGGTACTTTTAGTGCGTCTATTTTTAGTAGTTTTAAGAGCATTTCACATTTATTTGCCACAACAATGCACGTTCTAGATGCTATTTGATGTCCATCGCTGCAATATTGTGCCTACATATGGCAATACTTTATTCTGTAAAGCATTTATTTTTCCTTCAGGCAACTTCTGTGTCAGCACCATTAAACGCTAGTTGAAAGTTCTTTTGCACAAAAACTCGCTTATTTACTTTGATATGTGATAGTGATAGTTATGTGACAGTATTATAAAATATTTTGTGCGATGAAATATAATCTACAATAGAAAAATTTTTTGTGTGGAAAATTGGGGTGGGAGAGGATGAGACTTTATGCAGAGCAGAATTGTAGTGAAAGTGAAGGAAAATACAATATCCTCCTTTAAAATATCTCCACCAACTATTTGTACTAACTTTAAGTCTAACACACACACACATATGCATGATAAAAGACATTGTTATCGCTCGGTTGAATGAATTTATGCTTTTGTAGTCAAAATGCATTCATAACTCACAATTTAGTTCATTGAGAAATTTGATTGCATGCTGCATGCAATAGTGTTTTGGTGTGTCTATGTGTGTCTAGCAAAAAATAAGAATATAATTCATTGAATTGAGAACTCACAATTTAGTTCATTGAGAAATTTGATTGCATGCTGCATGCAATAGTGTTTTGGTGTGTCTATGTGTGTCTAGCAAAAAATAAGAATATAATTCAATGAATTGAGAGTAGGAAGGAAAAATTTAAGAGTTAGTTACTGGGAAGAGAAACTTCATGAAACCAAAATTCGTTTTTTTCTAGAAATTCTCTCCTACAAGCATTAATATTGAGCGAAACTAATAAACTTGATTGATATACGTGTATATTCCAAAAAAACAAAACACATATTTATTCCAAAAAACAACTGATCTTTTAAGTTAGTTTTTTTTAGAAATTCTCTCCTACAAGCATTAATATTGAGCGAAACTAATAAACTTGATTGATATACGTGTATATTCCAAAAAAACAAAACACATATTTATTCCAAAAAACAATTGATCTTTTAAGTTCCATATTTACCAAAATACTTCTTGCCGTGTTTACAAACATAAACCAAAATACGGTAAAGCACGCAAATAAAAAGTTTGGCATGAGCTATTTTAAGAAGATAAATAACATTAGTATAGTACTCTAACCATTGCCAAATTTTACATTTGCATAAATATTATACCACAACAAGGTAGTTAGACACCACACCATATTGAAAGAAACGGTAAACAATAAAAACATAAAATGAATAATATTCATGTAGTTTATACAGCTCGGCAAAAAGAAAAACAGTGGCACCAAAGGCGAAAAGTAATACCTTATTAGAATGAAAAAATCTGACTGTTTCATATAATAAACGTACCTAACTATATGATAGCTTGTTTATGGGACGGGTTTTAAAAGCAAATAGGTATTCGTAATAATATACCATAGTATTACCTACGTGGTGAAATTGTAAAAAGTTTTTGGGAAAAGTAAACGGAACAATGTTTATTTTATTCAACCAGAGAAAGTATTTACACCAGAAAAACAGAGTGATACGAATGTAACATGTCAGATGGAAAATGCCAAAACGGAGATGGCGTAATAACACTAGTAAGCAGTGGTAGTAGTAGAATAAATGAAAAAAAAACAACATACATGACATGCAAAGTAAAAGCGGAAATCTTGGTTTTATCAAATATGCTACCATGCTCAATTCAGTGACGCTGTGCTTCATTTCTATTTTACATTTTATGGCATCATACCGGTGTACTGTGTGAGTGTGTACATTCTTTGTACTCCTCCTAAATGCAGCTTTCAGCTCCGCGAATATTAGATCAGATCGTGATCAGATTTTAGCTTTCTCCGTGCGTATTTTTTAGCGTTGCCTCATAAAGAATTTTGTAAATATCTAGTCCATGAGAAACATAACCAAGGACAGCTTTATACCGCAATGTTTACAAAACAAACAGCGGAAAACATATCATAAAAGGGCACAATCGGTACAGAGTCAGAACTATTTTAAATGTGGCATTGAGAGACAAATTTAAATCTGGTCTACACTCACGATCAGTACATTATCTGCTTCACGATTTATTTTCATGCTACCGTGAGTAATCCATTTTGGTTCATATTAATACAATATCGCGTTGCAAAGTGTAAATATAAACGAGGAAACAAGAAAATTATGACAGTTTCTGTTGTTGGTATACCAAACAGCTTTTGAGATATAAACCTTTCGATTATATTAATGAAAGCTTTTTATGTCAAATACAGATAAGTATTACTACAACGAGGAAACAAGAAAAGACAGTTTCTGTTGTTGGTATACCAAACAGCTTTTGAGATATAAACCTTTCGATTATATTAATGAAAGCTTTTTATGTCAAATACAGATAAGTATTACTACAAACTGAAAAATACATGACAAGTACAAAGAACTACACGATACAGATAAAACAATAAACAATAAACCTCCATGAAACAGCTTACTCTTAAATGATTAATTTGTTTAAAAAAATACCCATTGATTTTAGTTTGGTTTTGTACAATGTGTTGTTAGACAATTAAAAGGCACGAGAGTAGTGAAGATTACAAGGTGACTCACAGATAGCAGAGTATAGGTAGGGATGTTATTTTTCATTTATTTGGATACTGCTTTTAAATAGGTATCTCCTTCTTTGAAGTCGCAAAATGTGTTTTTCTCTCATCTTGAAAATGTTTATGTTTTACTGTGTTGTGAATATCGCATGAATTTTTGTTACAAAAGATGTCTAGCGAGCCACACCAAATTTTGTTTATGAAGCATAAAACTAAATCCCTTTTCTAAAGCTGGTAGGATATTTTCATATTTCAGACAAATTCTTAGTTGACATTTTCAGTTCCCCATAATATTATTAACTTGCTTCAAAAAACTACACATATTTTGGAAAAAGCATTTTACAGACATGCACCCACAATAACATCATTATTTTTCTGCGGAATATACTCGGGGAAACATTTCCAACAGATATTACATACACAAACATGACATTGTTACATATTATAGGATACCCCATTTGAATAGGTATTTATTACCACATTGGGATTTCACACAGTACAAAAAAAAATGTTTTTTTTACAAATATTATACAAAACCGGATATCACATTTTCTGTTTATCTTTTATGAACTAGGATAAAAATAACAAAATATAAGCTGGAATGAAAAAAGAACCATCCCAATTTTAATCATTGATCGATCGCGTTTTCCATGAAATTCAAAGGTTTTTGCTGAAATTCCAGTTTTGATCCTAGCGTATTTTCTTTAATTTTTATAGGTAAATACATTTCCCTATATACCATACGTGATGATGACCAAAAAAAACTTTACGAGTTAAAGTTTATCCTTGTTGATCAATGTTTTTTTCCGTTTAAGTTTGAAAATCGTTGTGTATTATAAACTAAGTTTTGTTCACAGCTTCTCCATCTCCACCTTAAACTAGCGCATAAATATTCAACAGAAAAAGGCAGGAAACAAGTTGCGAATGTAAGAAAAGTGAAAGCAATGGAGCTCTTACTACCACACCACAACTACTACATTTCGAAGCTGAAAGCAGTCTAGTTGGACAATATTCAATGCTTTTTCCTGCTGCACTGTTGCTGGTGAGAAGCAAGTAGTAGGAGCACGAGCTGTACGCTGCTGGTGGAGGATACTAGTACGACGAATAAGGGCTTGGTCATGTCAATCCGACATGCTTTCACCGTACATACCAAAGCTGACTGTGGGATAGGCAAACAAGCCAAGAGAAAGCTGCTATATAGCAGCACTGATCATTCTAAACTATGCACCAAAGCGCTCTCATACTTTCAAAAAGCTTGCAGAAAACTTTTTTCCAGATAGGAAGGCTCCTGCTTTACTTTATGTTTGGGAGTCTACTGCCTGCGTTTTCTCTCCACCATACCATCATCATCGAGTCATTTCATCGCGGTCTGGTCAGATCGTGCACATACATACTATTGTGTGTATTTTATTGCATGAATGTTCCTCCTGTATATACTCCTAGTGAACACATTCAACTGAAGTCAGATGAAAATAGACGATTCACTGAGTCGGCTGGGCTGTTTGAATGCAAGCAGAGAGCTCCGTCTTTTGGTATGCACAATACACACTCTAGCTCGTTATCGTTCAAATATAAATCCAATACCAAAGTACTACTTTTGCTGCATTTTCTGCAAAAATCTGCTGTCATAAATTGTGAAAGTCTTGGCTCTTCTAATACCACTGCCGCTGATTTTGTTGCTTCTTCTCTTTTATCTGGTGCTATTATAGTCTTGGGTCCGCAGAGTGCTCAGCGAACAACTCCAAAGTCTCCTTTGGCATTGGTTTTGTGTCTGGTTATTCTATTCTATTTAAATGTATTGTTATTGTCATAGTCGAAGTCGTGTGGTGAGTGGGAAAAACCGAAAATTCCTATTTTAATGTAAGTTGGCTGCGGTTTGGGTATAGTTAAGTATTCAGCCTCTTAGAGCACAAGAGACTAGAGTGAAAGTGTAGTATTTTTAGTTGAGCTACTTACCAGTACAATTTACATACTCGGCCACTACATCATTATCAGCAACAGAAACCTACGTACGAATCATTGTGATCATCGTTTGCATATATAGCCACATTGTAGTATAGCACAGAGTATTTTATCCCTCCTTGCATTCATTCTGACAAACAAAATGTTGAGAAAGCCAAGCCCATTTTGTTTCCATCCTCTCCCTCACACAATTTCTGGTGGCGGTGAATGTGTGTGTAAAAAGGTATGAAAATCTTTTAATAATGCAACCTGGATGAAATGGGCTTTCCACTCGGAGAGAATTCGATTCACTGATGAAGTTTGTGTTACATAATAGTCCCTGCAGATAAAAAAAGGACATGAATTCCCTAATTTATATACTGTCAAAAAAGATTGAGAAAATACAATAACAAAAATATCTACCAGAACACGGGCAGTGAAATTGTTTGCTCAGAGTATTGGTCAAGGAGAAAGAATGTTGCACAATTTATCACATTTCTACTCCACCTAGGACAACTTGCTCTAGAGAAACCAAGAAAAGAAAACCAGGGAAGCAACAGTTAACGATTGCATTGTATCATATTCGAGTGAAGTGAATGCACGTAGATAGGTATGTTTGCATGCATAGCGTCTACTGTACGATGCGTTGTTTTCTGTTCCCTCTCGGTCAACTCTATCCACATGTGACTGTGTGTACAGCAGAGTGAAAGCAACACTCGCAGAAGAAAGTTTATATTATAAAGCTTTCAGTTGGATCAATGCTCAATCCTGATTCTCTATCTACATGATCAACACATCATTATCATCAGACCAAAAGTAATCTGCTGTGAACTTGAGGTGTCAGGATTCAGGATATTTTGCATATCAATCACTTTCCTCCAGTTGCAAACGGAAAAAAAGAGCAAGACTACGAGACGGGTTCTTTCCTTGCTTTACACTAGCATGCTTTATCATTATATTTACACAACATGATATCAACGAGATATAAAATGTATTCATATTTCATCTAATACAAGTATTCAGGTAAAAAATAAACCACTCGATTTTGGTCTGAGAATCGTATGATGTGTGCTTATGAAAAAATTGTGGTTAGCTAACTGCTCGACCGCTTCATTAATTTGTGAACATGACTGAGTAAATAAATTCCGTGGAAGTGTGCTTTGTTTTTCTATTGCACATACTCATTTCTGGAAGTTCTCAGAAGTCAAACTGGTTGGCATGTGTGGTATTCTAGTAGTGTCTGTGTTTGGAAAATAGTAAATAAAACACGCTACTTGTTCTTGAGTAAACATACCTTCGATGGTTTTTCTAATATAGTCGAATGAGTGCTTTCCGAGAAATTGTCATTATATGACTGACTTTCTCGCACAGCTATCAGGAAAAATGAAATAGAGTTAATGATAAAAGTTGTGAAATAGTGGTGACGTGCTTGTTTAGCTAGTTAAAAAGTCAGCAGTCTGCACCCCACAGTTTTTCCTTGTGAAGGATTGCTTGCAACTACAGTGGTGGTAAGTACACGTGTCTACACAGAACTGTTTTATATTATCACATTTAGTAATGTATTCAACGTGTGTATGATATGATATATATGATATATGTGTGGGTGTGCCACACCACAACTGTGCTTGTGCTACACCACTTCAAGCTAGTGTGTCACAAGAATTCTCTTTTGTTTATTAAAACGGAATTAAATATGTCATGCAGAAAACAAGCAGAGACAACAGTTTTTTGATAATTTTATCATTATCTATAAATACTTGAAATATTTCAAGCAACAATTATTAAAATTAAAGATTCTTCGAAATGTTTGGACTTCAAATGCGTGGGTCAAATTTAACTCAGCAAAGCAATAATTTTTAATGTGACAGGTTGGTTCGTCTGTTGGAATTTCTAGGATTGTATACCTATGTGACAACAAAACTTTAAACAAACACTAAACGTTTGCATGCAAAAACAACTGGGGTAGTAAGAAAAATAATAATAATATATTTGAAGCGAGATGAAACTTATGTACATGTACCTACTATTTTAAAAAGACTCCTAACCTCAGAATACATGTATTATCCAATTATCGTCAACTTTCAATACATTATTTCCCTATTAAGCGTATACAACTTTTGGCATTTTAAATTTTAGCCATTGCCAAACTATAATTTTGTATATCACAATATGTGTAATATAAGCATGTTTAGTTACTGGCTCACAACACAACAGGGCATAATTGGAGCGCTTTCTTTTGTTTTTATTTTTTCTAAAAGTTTTGCTAAAGTGGTAAAATTATAGCTATTAGCTCGTGTACAGTGGTACCTACCTTACTGCATAATATTTTTATTATAGCATAGGTTTTTTTAGCCTTTATCTTACTATCTAGGCACTATACAAGTTTACTGCCAACAGTGTAGTATGCTTTCAGTGAAAGCCTTTCACCCAACTAAAACCAGTCAGTCATTCTGGTTGCCAGAAGCAGAGAGCCTTCTAAAAAGGCAAGATTGTCGATGCAGCTCAACTGAATAAATTGGCGTTGTAGTAAAAAAGCTTTTATTTCTAAAAGTTGTACACCTCGTTGCTATCTCATGCATATTATACCTTGCTGATTTATCTTTCACATTACATCCAGCGATTTTTTATTGATCCCATCCTATCAAAATGCAAGAAATGAATAGGAGAAAGCGGCCATAGTAGATATCTACGTACCTGTAAAAAATCATGATTTTGTCTGCTCAGCCGTACACATATGCTTAGCATGAAGTATGTGAGAATGAAGCACGGCTGTAAAAGTCTACAGCGTACCCCATATTTTCTCCATAAAATAAAATAAAGTTAGCATAATACTGCATCACTACAATTTTAGAAGCAATACGGCTTCTTTTTTTGCGCTTGCATTACCTTTGGAAATATTGTTTCCTTCCATTTTATTTTTTCATTGCATTTGCTTCCAATAGAAAAAGTATCAAAATCAGAGTATGCAAAAGAGATTGTAGAGTGATGCTGAGGACTTGTCAGAAAAAAATCATTTATTTAACAGTAATACTTATTCAATCTCGTCGCCTCTCCAAAATCCACTTTTCATTTATAACCCTCTCCTTTTTTCATTCAATCTATTTATTACTTTCCATGACAGAACACCACCATACAGTCATCATCGCATCAAAAAAAAATGAACCACAGATAGATACCATATTTACTATACCAGAACAACAGTGAAATATTCTAGGGCTTCATACCTGTCTGTCATTTTGTGTGTTCGAGACAGTAGAACCGGATGAAAGTAACATGGAT
>JAHZMZ010001038.1:0-26278 GCA_027743805.1 Lepidocyrtoides sp. E14
TATTATTGAAATATATTGTTTCGCTCATTTATGCAATAATGCAGTGAGCACACATTTATTACATTATTTATAATATTAAACCGCGATGGATCTTTGAGACATATGTATTGTCAAATTAAGACGAAGATGACAGTAGAGGAAGTATCAGTTCCTGCTTGCCCACACCATCCGTAGCCTTTATCACTACTTTAGAATTGCTGCTTACATATCACTGTCTGCATTTGTCACAAATTCATCATCATCATATAGCATAAAGCACTAGAGTTTTGTTATAGAAAAATATACAATTGTGAAATTGAGTTGACTTGTACGTACGCATATTATATACTTTGTTCTGTTTTCAATGATGTTGTTGACTTTATAACGCCACTTTAGGGTTACTTATTTATTATCAAAATATTATAATATAATCCTATCCCTCGTCAAAGCGTAACTTTATGAGACGATAGACTCTTCATAATTTCGTTAATAATTATTTGCAATTGCAATAATGATACATGGAACAAAATCTCATTCATTTTGATTTATTTTGATTTGAGACCTTTGGTGCTTATGGTTAAAAAAAATGAAACTTTTGTACAAGGAAGCCAACTCAATGGTCAATGGTAGGTGGTAAAGCTACAAGTACGTAAATCACCAGAGATCGAACCTCATAAGTTTTTTTTTCTTTTCTCGTTCCGAACGAGTCGTTCGTTTTGCCATAATTTCCATTCAAACTTTTCACTACATATTTGCAAATTGTCCTTATGATGAGCCATGATAAGCTTTGACCCGTTTTGACTGTAATAAAGTTTCTCAAGCCAGACAAGTGACTATAAAGAAGCTGTAAATAAAATTAAAATTGATTATTGACCCAATTTTCTTCTTCCATTCAAACTTTGACAACACCACGTAAGATATTTATTTATGTTTGGATATTGACGGCAAAAAGTAGGTATATCTATCTACTTGATTCTACCAAACCGTAACCTCCACCTCCGTCCACAAACGCATGCAAGAGAAATGGAGACATCAAGATGATGTGATAATGACAGACTAGTACTATCGCCATATCATGGCACTGAAAGAGTTTCAGCAGTAAAGCGTCATTCTTATCTTCGCGACACTTTAATAGTTATCACATATCATGAACACGATGAAGGCTCAGGAATGTTAAAAATGAGGGGATGTAGGGGAGGAGCAGCATACTGATTACTAAGGCAAGGAAAGCATAATAAAATGATTTTTATACAGGGACAATGCTCGTCTGTGTGTCTAAAGTCAGTGAACGTTTTCAAGCACAAACGATTTTCTTGGTAGTTTCATCGTAGATCAAGATGTAGAAACTTGCTCTGTTGCACTTGCAATATGGCTATGTAAATTGCTTATTTTTAGGAAGAAAGAAGGGGTGACTTGAGAACACAAACAAATGCCCTTGAAATTTTTATTATGGAAGTGAAATCGTCTTTGCTTATTTTACGTTTCATTAGATTGCTTAAAATGTGCATGATGCGTGAAAGTATCTGAATTCTATTTCTCATAGAATTCCATAAATGTCGTTTTATTTCTTACCATTTCCATAACCTCTCCGTTTTCCACCTGACTTTGAACCGTGGAATAACATCAAACAAAGTATCACAAATAAAAGAGCTGAAATTTCTTGAAGACTTCATGATTTCATGGAGAAAAATGTAATAATTTTTTCCTTGAGCTGTAAACACATTTGAAGTTTTTCTCCACCTTTCAAATAAACGAAAATAGATTTTTGTTATAAAAATACAAAAATAGACTAGAAGATCTATAAAAGTGTCCGTGGACCCCCTATTGAAGGGGTGTGTAGTCAGCTCATTTGAAATGCTGCAAGATTTATAATTTGTTGTTTGATGTCATGTTGTTTTTTTATCACTTTAAAACTTCCTTGCGGCAATCATTTATTTCCTACCAACTATACCAGCAAGTGCCAAGGCCATCCGAAATACGTATCATTATTCACACAACACAACACAACACACCACTGAAGCACCATAAACCACCAAACCACAAACACGTATACACGAGCTCAACAGGAGGAACAACGGTTGACGTTGGTATTTTCAGTTCCAAATTTTCAAAGAACCATGCATAATCTTGCATATTACCCACTTCCACATACTCACACACAAGTATACAATCCCTGTTTGATGACCATTCGCCAGTGCAGTCAACGGAACGATTTCATCACATGACGCCAAAAGAGATGTTCAACAAAAACAAAAATGATCCAGTGAACCGAACCGAGGGACTTTCTTACGCAGGCTCTATATAGCTTATCCTGGAACCGTCTGCTGCACATCCATCATGAAATCATATATTATTATTTACGCATTTAAGTCCACGTTTTTATTATTTCTTCCAGAAAGCTATGATGATCCATTTATGTATCTTATAATTAACCACTCTAATTTTTACAGCATCACCCATAAACTGTGACACAACGGAAGTTGCTTAAAGCTTACACCAAAAATATCCAACTTCTTCTGCATGCGTCGTTTGATCCAATCATCAACAAAGTGTCATACAATAATAAGCCGGAAGAAAGTTTTTTTTCTTCTTCTACCAAAACGGTAACAACAAAACTATTGTTTATCCAAGTTGGCAATGAACTCGGGACAAACTGAAGCTTAAGCCAGGCTGCCTGTCTCTTCTCTTTCAAAAAGTGTTTATGCGTGCGGTGTGTGTTGATTAGATGACGTCTTCTTGAGCTTCAAATGTGGCGATGTGAGCCGGCTCAAGTCTTCAGTCCCACTGACTGACTGAAAAAACGACTTCAAAAAAGTCGTAAGCAAGACGCACTTACATCTATGCATATGTACATACATAACATCATCAGTGGGTCGGTATCATCATCAGTGCTACAGGGATTCAACACCACCACCACCACGTTCACCCATGGAGTAGTACACATAAAGATGTAATGGTCTCTTTTATTTATTTCTTCGAAGAAATCTCATCTTCCTTTTTTACCCATTCGCGTCTGCTGTTGCTGTTATTGGAGAGTTGAAAGAATCTCTTGTGTTCTTGTATTGCACTCATGCCTGTTGCTTTCTCATTCACCAATCTTTTCCTTACTACTTCCATTACGTTTCTTCTTTGTGTAGATGAGTGTTGATGATGCTGTAAGGTCTACATGCATTTTTATCTTTAGAAAACGTTATTAAATACTACACGTTATTGGGTTACAACAGACATCCCAACTTTTTTCTGATAGGGAAATGTATTTAGCGAGAGAGACCTTATATATTTATAGCCATATTAGAGTTTCATACATTTTAAAGGATACCATCAACATGTTTTCAGTTTTCATGATCCTTGTTCCAGTGAGATACTCGGCTCATATATTTCAGTGAGTATGTAAAAATGCTGAGTATTTTTACTCCGGCGTTGCTTAAACCGAGGTGACACGAGTTTTTACATACCATTACATAACATGGCATTTACTCACCAAGCATGGTTTCTGCTTTGCTGTATGTTGCAAACCAGCAACAATTATTTATAAAAAAAAATAACACGAGTTTTTACATACCATTACATAACATGGCATTTACTCACCAAGCATGGTTTCTGCTTTGCTGTATGTTGCAAACCAGCAACAATTATTTATAAAATAAATCCAGAATGCTTTTTCAATTTCAATTATATGAATCGAAATAATGACAGTTGCATTGTCGTGTTGTTTGCAGTGTTGCCATTTTAGAGCGACAAAATATTAGCAATAATAAGGAAAGAGAAAGATGAGCACTTTTAGAATTTCAAAGAGATATGCTTGTTCATTTTGACAACAGCACTTTTCAGATTAAAAGATGACTTACATATATTATGATAACTGATTACATCGGATTCTGATTCCCTGCATTTCCTCAAAGTGCATCCCTATCTTTTGCAGTATATTTATTGTAAGTCACCTTATTTCTTTAGGTTTTCACCTAATTATTAAATTTTGTGTACCGACTCGAAAGTTTGTTTCCTCCCATTTTCGCCTTTTACATCAAATATTTGAGCATCACGGGTGGGATGAAGTAAAACCTATAGTATTGTATATGGAGACATCAATTTATTCTACAAAATTGACATAAATGATGTTGGTAAAAGGGTGTATTATGACTTGTACAGTACACGAGGTAAAAACATGTGCGTACATTACATTACATGAAAGTGTTACGCAGCTCAATTTGGTTCACAGTTCATTAAACAAAGCACTCCGTCACTTTTCAAAAGACTGTTCAGTTTCAAATAAATAAATAAGTAAAAATGCATAAAATCCCATGATTTCCTTAAGTGACATAAAACAAAGTCGTCGTCAGTTTTGAAGTCAAAAGCAACAAAAATGGACGTCTGGCCTGAAGCAACAAACAACTTTTTTTCGTAAAAAAATCTGGTATTGTAATGAATACAAATTTCAATTTTTTATGCATTATTATCATGCACTCGGTTATATTGACATGTAAATTGGTGTGGATCCAACGATATATAAGCTATGTTGACCAATAAAACTAAAAGGTGGTTTCTCTTTGTAAGTCAAAATTCAGCGTATATCAGGTCGCCCCAACTTTTGAAACGTGCGTGTAGGTATCCAACTTGTGTGTCTGAGCTGATAGTTCTTATAAGGTAAGTCGGAAATGAGATACATTGAAATGAATCAGACAGAAGTGTAAGTTTACCGAGGAGCATAATCATCCAGAATGCCTCTTTTATTATATCAGATGAAATTTTGGACGATTACAAGCCACAAATTTTTTTGAAAATGGTTTGAAATTTAATGTTGTGTGTTGTAAGCAATAAACGGTTTATGCTAAAACGTCCTTTTCCAGCCATATTACAGCTCCAAACTTTGATCATCATCATCAAATCGTTGTCATTTTTTAGCAATAAAGCCAATCAATGCGTTGCATTAATATATGACATAATTTTGTAAATACAAAATTTTACCACAGGACTGTAGTGGTAATGGCTTTACAGTTTTGAAAAGAAACCTGAAACCGGCAACCTATCAATTTAAATTCCAGTAGTAGGTGTGTAAGGAATAAGGATTAGATTACTACTCCACCAAAGCAATAAAAAAATATACCCAGGTGGTATACGCGTAAGAAAATCATGAAAGTGTCTTTGATTTATATAAGTTTCACAAAGGTGCCAAGTCAATAGATTATTTGCATCGGTTAGATTGGATTGAGAAAAAGGCTTCACAAGTGAAGAAAGGCACCATAGCTCCATTATGCCACAGTTGTATCATTTTGTACATTTACCTCATTTAGATTCTCCTTCCTTTTATTGTTACTTTCTTAACAAAGTGATCAATCAATCAGGGATCAAGATGAATAGGTTAGATCCAGTGACCAAATAAAAGTGACACTGCATCTAGCAGCTTTATGCATGTATGAACACTCACGATTAGTCAGTGGGTCATTTTCCAGCACAGCGGAAGGTCTTCTCCAGACTTGTTTGGGTTTACAGAATGACAGGTTCTCCTTGAATGTCCTGCTCCCGTCGAGTGATTTTCAATAGTTATTCTCTTGTTAAAAAATGAGCTCGTTCTTGACGTGATGGAAAGGTCTACATTCTACAATACAATAAAAAAAAGTAGGAATACCTAAATAGACTGTAAAAGGAGTAATATACCTCTCTGCCAAGACCATAAAGCAAGTGAGTACAAGAAATATAAATTGTACTGGAACGGGAACCCTGTTTTTTTTACTTGGTCTTCTGTAGCTGGTTGTGTTGTGGTTTGCAATCAATGACATTGTAGAACATGCGATGGTTGCAAGAATGAGTTCATTCATAACCATAACTAACCATTATACATGTTTGAAAGTGTCACTTTGGAAAACTAAATGTGTGCTTACTTGTTATTACTTTTAAGGTTTGGGATACACATAATAATATTTTGAACCAAACCAAACTCAACTTCAGATGAGTAGAAGTATTCGCATGATGATGATACACGTTCTCTGTATGTTTTCTTGATGACCTCCTTTTAGCATTATACATAAATTTTCATTGATAAATTGTCTATACAATTTACCACCAATACTTTCTTCTCGGCGCAAATCAGTATTCAGTTATTATTACGCTGGACTTTTGTAAAGTAAACTACTTTAGAGTAGATACGTCCAGCAAAACTACTGACAATGTTACAAGGAGTTACATTAATACACGAATTTTCTTGTGAATCACTTAACCAAGCGCGCATATTGCTTCTTGCTAGATAACACTTCAAGTGAATCTTGACTGGAAGTTGGTTATGATATTCGAAAGCATATTTTATACAATAATAGTTTTATTACAATACGTATTTTATGAGACTCGAAAAAAGCTGACTCAGCAGCACAATGGAAACTGATGAATGCCATTTCGTACCATGCCCTTATATGAGTTATGCTGCGCGTTGTGCTATTCAACACGATAATTTACATGACATGATTTGAAATGCTGGAATTAGATTGTATCATACTTCCGGAGTCAATGGACCGTACTTACAACCGGTACATTAAATAGCATGCACGTTGTTTCTCAGTATTATTTTCTTGAACTAAACAGTACAAAATATAGTGGCGTGTCTATATTCAAAAGAAGTATATTTTTATAATGCATGCAGTTTTTGTTATATCATCATTAACTTTGGTCAATCAGTATCTAACTCCTAAAAAACAAACACACCTGTCAGCATGAAAAATTCATAATGTGCACAAAGCCAAAGGTAATGATGGTATTCACCCGAGCAGTTAGTCTCCGTAAAATGAATGGAGATGAAGCAATTAATTTGAGAGACAATGAATAAGATACTATTTTTATTTCCAGAATATTTTATTAGTTATAAAGCATTAGACACAATTTGTAATTAAGTATATGAACACTGATCTTGTTATCTATTTATTGTTTACGTTTTACAGACTGAAGTTTAGAATAGCGAAATGTAAATGCACCAAAGAGGTTGTGAATTAATTAAGTATTCTTTAATCACCAAAAGCGGATAGTACTCGCATTTTAGACTGTCCAGCATATTATTGAACAGAACTCAGTTAAGTATGTTATCATTACTGAAATAATTAGCTTTATGTAAGATTTGTTAGCTACGTAATACATCCCTTGCACATTTGTTGATTAACATGGCATTATTTTTAGCAAAGTAGAATGTTATCATTTTTTAAACGAGTAACTGGTATTAGCAGCACAAATATATTATATTAGTAATGGAAAATATTTTACTTGTGTATACAAAGCTAAATTGCATTCTGAATAGCAATGAAAATAATGGACAATCTTTCATCCACATGGGCTAACCGCTAACAACTATCTAGTTGAAGGCATGTACCTTGTTGTATGAAGTCTGTTTTTTTTATTTTTTTTATTTACAAGTGCAAGTCCAGGTCAGGTGGATTTTTTGCAAGAAAATTTCTTGAGTTCAAAGAGAATTCTAAATTTGTATTTGTGTATCTGTAAGTAAACCATTCCCTTCCACTTGCAAATGCTTGAAAACTACTACTTGTTACTACATTACAAATATTACGTACGTTCTACATTTTCTGTATGATTTTGATCAGTTTTTTCTTTTCCTTTGTTACTGGCTCTAATAGCTGAACACATTGGGTTATCGCTGACTAAAATTTTAGCATTTCAAAATGCAAGACTGCTGTTGAACAGTCACTTAATATTACAACCCTTAAAGATTTATGAGCCTTGACTCGTTTTCTTCATCGAATTTGCTTTCTGCTGATTTGCTGTTACCTTTACTAATTTGTATGTCTACACTTTTTTTTAATAAATGCTAAATGAGTACTACTGCTCTCTCTCTCTGTCATTGAAACCAAAATATTTTTTTTTTTTTTTTTTTTGCAACCATCTAGAGAGATTGAAGAAAATATTGTGCCATAATGTATCTAATTTATTTTCTTACATTTTAGTTTCCGAAAGCACTACAGATTTGTTACTAATGAATCTCCTGAATATCAGTCCCCAATCCCCCTTTCCCTTCCACTTTTGCGAATAATGATAAAAACTCTTCAATTAAAGTTAAAACATCCGATGCGGTTAAATTATTCCAAATATCATGGGCCAGCAATCCTGAAAGAAGGAATTATTCACGCGAAAGCAAATAAATATGAAAAAAGAAGAAATAACTGTTGAAAATAAAAACTTAACTGTCAAGTGTTATATTGTATGTAAATGCTGTGTGATGTGATTTATTCTTATGATTATTTAAGTTTGCTCCATCTTGTATTTGTTTCGAAACATTCTACAATTAGTGCTGCGCACTTTTCATTTTACTACCATCTGGTGTACATATGTATATTTTTTCTTTCGTAGTTAAATACAACTAGTTTTTACAACATTACTGAGGTACACGAGGATACATAGTAATTTATAAATATTTTCAGTCTAACATACAGCTATTATTACAGTTAAAGCAGTATATTTTGAGTTTGAAATTTTCACAGGCTGGATTAAACACTCAAATATTTGTTCATTATCGAAAATCCTGTGAAAATTACATCTATACATATGCACTTTATTTTTCTAGCTACCATAAATAGTTGGATCTAACTGAATTAATGTTAAAATCTCATTCCAACATGTAAATTGTATCTTTTATACGTATACTCCCTACTGAAAAGAAACAGTATTATATAAGGCTGCAACTAGTACATTTTATTACTGATTGTGATTGTTGATGATGTGATTGTTTATTGGCTTTATAGCTAGTTTAATTTAAAAATGGGATCAATATTATTATTATTATTAATTTTGTTAGTTCTCTAAAAATTTTGACGCGTTGTTGTGTTTAAACGTATTCCAATTTAATTTGAAATATGGGAGGCGCTAATTGGGACTACAAAAATGAGGATGTAACGCACTTACTTCTTAAAAAGAATTTTTCGTAGATAAAGCCAGATATGGTTATTTCTCGCTATGTAGTTAGATAAATATGAACTTTTGCGGTTATTCTCTATCAATAGACCTAGAATAACATAATGCATTGCATATTTTTATAAATAACTGCTTTATTTCATTGTTGATCATTGCATATCACATTGCATTGCAGTAGCTTATAGGATGGGCATTTAATCTATAATTGACTGGATTCAGCAAGTGGTAGGCAGCCAAATTATTACTTTGCAAAACTAACCTCTTAAAAGGAGGCTATACATGATAGAAATAATCTACAAATATGCCACCACTAATTAGCATTGTTATTTTTTTCGTTGCGAATCAAATACGCATTATGTAGACGATATGATGGGGTTAGTGTAATTAATATGTATAATAAAATAAAACTTAATTGACACAAATGATAATGGTAAGTATGTCGTTGAGAGAAAGACTACAATGTTACGTGGTAAATTCGACTTTTAGTTTCAAGTATTTTCTGTGACTACAGTCCATGTTTTTCCGTCGACTCTCTATAAACTAGAAACTTAACTTACAAACCTCTTCGTAGAAGCACATCTAAACGATATAGAGCACATGTAGGCATTATATAAACTTTCATCTCGAGATAATCATTACTAACAAAAAACGAAGCGAACAACAAACTTTAATATTATTATATCATGTTTGTAAATAAATTATTATAACCAACAAATACTCTTCATGAAAAAATTCACATTCGAAACTCCTAACACAGAAGAATTATTGCGCTCATCATAATGGAACCAATGATAAAGTTGTTTAGAAATGCTAACATAAATGTGATGCATTTGTCCCACTTTTGCTTTGCTTTTTCCTCAAGTTCACATTCCATTAAACCCAATCACCTCAAGGACTCGCACCTCAAAATCCTTTGTTTCACAAAGTGGCGGGTTATTAAATGTCAAGCAAGATTCGGACTTTCCAAAACGTAGATCTTCGTCTAGGCATATTCCTTGACCTTGCCTTTAAAACAAGAAATACAAAAGTTGTAGGAAAAATGGTATTCAAACTGGAATTTTTTTGAAGTTTTAAAATATTATTCACGTCATCTCACCCTCCACCAATGCTGATCATGTGTGTATCTGCATGCATAAAAAGTTCATCTCCACGTGCTCGACTTCTTGAATTATTTTGGTTTGGCGAATCTTCGTTTTCTGCTTCTCCGTCGGAATTGTCAACTCGGGGTTTAATACCCACCCATGAATATCGAACTCTTTCTGGCCAAAGTGTGAATAGGAATGTTTCTCCGGTGCCAAAATAGCGTTGGCGCTCTCCTCGTTCGTCCTTTTGATTTCTTGCTGCCCACATTGTTGAACAATATGCTCCAAAAACCTGTTAGGTGACCATTAGAAGAATGCAGTTTTTGGGTTGTCTCTAGTAAAAAATATAATATTGATGATGGTCGCTGTTGCTGCAATGCAAACACAAGAGAAAAAAATGTGTTGGTAAATATGGATTTCGTTTCAAGTGTAACGGTACCAAGAAGAGATGAAAAGTTTTCATCAGCAACACGATAGAAATATGTACCCAATGAGATACCTCTTTGTATGTACCTAGCGAATATGTTATCATTATATTCATAATTTTATCAGAAATAAAACATTTTCTGTGTGTTGAGAAGAAAGCAAATATGTACGCTCAACTAAATATGTTAAAAATTAATAAACAGCAACAAACATCCCATTTACCAAAACTGAGCAAAAGTCACAAACGAAGTACCTGATGTGAAAACAACTTACAGAATCTTTAGAAGCAACAGTAGATTTAAAATCCTGGCACAAGTAAACTCCCATGGAATGAGTCTTGTGATCAGGAGTAGTTTTACCCTGCTGCCAGCAATCAGGATTTCGAAATCGTATAGAAGTGAAAGCACCCATAATGAACAACACACAGAGAAGCACAACAAATATCCATGATAGTAAACAACGTGTATTTTTTAAAGTAACCAGTTATTTCATTTCACAGATTATCCATGTAAAAATTTAAGAAGGATCGTAACAGCAGTTGTTTTGTCCCAAAAGCAGCATGAATAGAAAATAGAGAAAATATGGTTAGGTCTGCCTTCAAAGTGTACACTGAAGTGAACTTACAGACATATCTATGTAATATTTTAATATACAATATATATAACACTTTAAAAACTAGCCAAGTACTTTGATATAAGCATTAATGGATGCGTTGCTACATTCGTGGAAATTTTAGTGGTGGTACTATCTGAACATTTTCTGAGTACAACACATTTGCATGTTCATTGTTGCAAAAATGTTGCATTCTTTAATATTAAAAAAAGTTAGTCAAATGGTACAGCTAATGGCGATATGGAAAAGTGTGGGGTTTGAAGCAGAAAAGACAAGAAACATAATGTCGCATATGCGTGCAACAGGTAGACCAGTAAATATGATACAGCATATAACAGAATTACACAAAAACTATAAAATGGTTCATGCATGTATGTCTAGGCGATATCAGATTCAATGGAAATCGGTATACAAGCTATTTTTAAACGACCACCTTCAAAGAATTTCATATACCTATGTAATTATACTTGTCACGAAAGAAATTAGCATGCACTATGTTAATAAAATACTGTAGACTGCTATTTTGCGCATAGAATAATTTTTTTTTCTGCATACTACAAGACACTAAAACAACGAGAATAGAAAAGTCATTGAAAAAGTATATATATTACCTCTTTGATAGCCAATGTGTGAGACATCATTTGAATATCCATTTGTGATTGACTGCTTGGTAAATTTTCGTTGGACTTGGACCGTTTGATTTTGGGTAGCGCGGAAGAGCTCTTGTTGCTCTTCAACAACATTTCCACCTTTGTTGACACCTTCCGAATCTCGGAGCCTCTGAAGGCTCGGATCGAGAAGGCAGACTTCAGGAGCCTTTGTGGTGTCATCTGTATACAACAAATGAGATTGCATCCAGCGGTCAGGAATTTTGAAATACTGTTGCCTCCATTTCTACCATTGCTACTACTACCACTCCTCCCACTACCCCCAGTTTTGTTATTGTTCCCTTCCAACACCACTTCAGTTTCATCTCCATCAACAATTTGTATTTCGTCTGCAGACGATGACACGACACATGCATTCTCATTAGCTTTACTACTAACCAAAGTGGAACGCTTTCTCACTACTCTTCCGTTATCATCCAGATCAAAATTATCAAAACTGCTACTCAAGTCACAAGAACCACAGCTTCCATCAAATGCAGTCTCACTGCAGCAAGATGGAGTGGGTCCGGGAGGCGATTTTTCAGACATGTTTAAGAGCAACATTGACGGGAAAAGATAATTTTAAAAATAAAATCACATACACTGATTTCACGGCAGTACTTTGAGATGGCACTTTCCAGTCCAGAGTTCTCCAAGCAATGCGCCCAAGTCGAATCAGAGCTACAGGCTTTGGAAAATGCGAGGAGTATGGCTATTGTCGTTCGGTACAACACCTTTATCCCTTCCATTAAGAAACAGTCCATCACTCTGACCTGTGGTATAAAGGATATTGGTAGGTGATACAGGAGATTTTTAAAACGCTAGCATACATTAAAACACCAAGTCATTTAGACTTTCATGCTCTGTACATATCATAATACGTCGTGGCATGCTCTGTCTGAGCCTATTTCGAAGATGACGAACAGCAAATATTGGTTTACATGTTTTATGATTTTAATGAGGTACATACACGATGGGATGGGATATTACTTCATAGAAATTACCGTGGATGATTTATTTTTTCTTCTGCCACCACCATATATATTTTATTACAAACATCATTAAACTGCACGTAACAACACACGTACACACTTAAACGTTTACGTGTATGCAGTCTCGCAGAAGCTACCTAATATCCACCCACGTAGAGACATCAACTTTTATCATCATTAACTCATCATAACTTATTCCAGATGTATTGAATTAGTACAAAGAAAAAATAACTAGTTAAAGGATTTATACGATTTATATGACGGTATGATGACCAATTCAAAAATCAAAGTTGAGTCGTGACTTGGGACTGTGTGTCTTCATGAAGCTTAATCTTAGCAAGACCTTAAGTAAACTTTAGGGTTGTTTCAGGGGATCAACCCATGTTTTGCGTGTACCTAAATATCCCAAATTAGGGATCCCAATAATCAAAGGTTGATCTGATGTGATAGGGATGTCACATTCTATCAATTGAACACAAAATATATTTGTGGGAATTGTGGAATCATGGGTACCCAACGGTCAAACGAAGGCAACAAATAAAGCATGTTTTTGTATTATTGGAAAATTAATTACTGATAATTTAAGTATTGGAATTGAATTGAAAAAAAAAATCTCCGTTCTTTTACTGGTTCGGTCACACACAGCTCTACTAAAGATAACCGTTTATAACAACAGTACAAGAAATGCACGAAAAAAAACATTGAACATGAACATGAAATTTTACATAAATTATACACGGTTGTACCTACACGCAGTAATAATGATGATCAGGAAACTTTGCCAAAGAATTATGCATGTACAGCAGACAAGCAAAAAATCAGCAAGCACTTACCAGATGAGTTAGAGGTAAATCTCTAAAGATCCACCAAATCCATCCTTGAAACACATTTTCCAACTTTTCTCCTGACTTGACATTTCGAGAAAGGAATGCAAAGGCCGGCTTCTACATATGCATACAATATGGGAAATAGAATCATAAGCGGATTAAAAATATGATAAAAAAAGATTTTGCATAAGTTTAAAAAGAGCTTTGCATATTTTGACAGAGCCATAAAGACTTTATGATATAAAGTGCTCTACATCAATTAATGGCGTTATTAGCAGAGTCATGTTTAGATACTTTTGTGTAACTAATTCAGACTTTATCATCATCATCATACTATCGTCATCAAAATGTATTATTATTTTAGCATAATTTATTTTATTATTATTGGACTGGTGTTGTTGTTTTTAACAGTTTGCAAAAGAAAGAAGAAATCAACAAAAACAGAAAGTATCATTATGGCTCGGTGGTCATTAGAAAGAAACGAAACATTGCTGCGAAACAGCAGTGAGCTTGCGTAAAATTAAAACATTAATACTAATTATTGTAAGATACCGCATGGGTTGACAACAGTACTTACGGAAAACTTTTTTGTAAGATGCATCGCAGTTATATAAGCCACATCCCATTGAGACTTTGTCTGAGTCAGAAAGACTTTGTGTCGAGCTGAAAGTAGAGTGCAAATGCAGTTGTAAGCATCTTCCTCCTGAAAACCAGTATTAAAAAATTCCACTTGATACAAAAGCTTCAACAGTCATTATGGATAGATTATGCATACATCCAGACATTAAAAGTATGGAATTTTATTCACAATAAGATTTAGGGAAAATATTATAATCATTGCAAAATACATCATTCATAGTATTGTATGATCCTAAATTACCGGAATGAAATGAAGAAATAATGAAGTCGCTGGGAGAAGTAAAGGACAATAGGTTATTTCAGGGTACGCATATCCCACCACACAAGTTATTCGCTTGCTGCGTGCTATTCCCTCCGAGGATAGTGCATAGAACAGTCTGTTATGCGGATCTGTAAATCCCGGAAGAGGTAAATCCTCGTCTGGAGCAGCCTTGGCTCCTATGAAGGAAAATGTAAGTTTACAGAAAAGCCAGAGGAAGTGTCCATTAAGGTTTATGCGTGTTGCTTCGTATGCATTTTTCGTATTTACTACTGTGTAAGTTGAGCAAATTTTGTACGTCATTCTCATTTCATTAATTATTTTAAATGTTGGTATTATTTGCAGTATGGCATTGTACTCAACTGCCACTTATCCCATACCAATCGCCGTCATTATCATAATCATCGTCACTTATTGTAGTAACACTAACCTTGCTCCTTGCCATAAAGTTGCGTTGCGGTATCATAATAGAAGCCATCCAAGCTGCTTCGATTGGTTTCATGAATGGAGTCGAGAAGTGGCCAAAGGCGAGATCGTATTTCTTCCTTGAGATCCCAGTCGTTCTCCCTAACGCTAATCTTTGCCTCTTTTATCTTGCCAGCATTGACTAACTCCCGAAGATCCTCGTAAATTGCCTTCTTCTTTTTGCCGCCGATGGGTAGCAGCTCCGTCGTTGATAATCTTCTACCATCACTCTGATCGACGGTGAGTTCCTTGGTTTCTACCCAAGTCTGAAGACCTGGATGCATTGGGACAACACTTTTCCTACGATTCTTTCGGCGCTCCGCAACTTCCAATCCCAGCTCAGTATCACTCTCTAAGAAAATCAATCACCCATGAAAATACTCACGATTGGAATTTGTTTAATGATGCAAATACAATGATAATTATTATTAATAAAAATTTTTATTTACGAGCCGGTGATTCTGCAATGAATTCATTATTACAGAAGACATCGAACAATTGTCGAGCCAATGGATCTGTTGAGTACGCTTTCAAAACCGTCCAGCCAAACATGTTGAAACGAAAACTACTCACATAATAATATCCATCCATCTAAG
Organism: Lepidocyrtoides sp. E14; assembly: GCA_027743805.1. Lineage (NCBI taxonomy): Eukaryota > Metazoa > Arthropoda > Collembola > Entomobryomorpha > Entomobryidae > Lepidocyrtoides > Lepidocyrtoides sp. E14. The sequence continues at coordinate 15,426 of JAHZMZ010001038.1, forward strand.
CGGGCTTTGTAACTTTCACAACTTCCTAAATGTTTAATTACTATTTTCCAATTCCATCCCATTAATACATTTAATTTCATCATTTTCATCGCGATTTAATAGTTCAGTGTTATAGAAAATGATTCAAGCAAATCTTCATAGCTTGAAGTTGAACGATTTCCCAAACTAATTGCGCATATCATGATGGTTCCACCCTTTGCTGTTGTTAGCAAACTTGACAAATATACATACATGCGAATTTTTAGTTTGGATTTTGGAATAAGTGATGCAATTGTTGTCTAAAGCCCATGAATGAGTACCGAATCATTAATAATGATGCATAATGCATTCTTTATTATCACTATCACTATTACCACATGTGCACCTCATTCTTTGCGAACTGCAAGCGTTCCTGTCTGTCCATCTTTCATATTTAACATCTTGTAAAATAATGCTTTTCATTTTGCATCTAGTACTTTTAGTATTTTGTAGCTCAATCATAGTGTCTATGAAATATTTTTCAACTGCAAAATTACAAATTGACATTAGCAAAAATTAGATATGCTCGAGTCTGTGAGGGGTTTGGTCATTGGGGTGGGTTCTTCTGTTTTACTACGCCAATCATTTTTATCTGCAAACCATCCAAGACTTTTTAAAATAGATAATGTTTCTCATAATAATTTAGTTTTACTAAAAAACAGTCAATCAATGAGCTATGAATTTTCATACAAGCATATGCAATAACCACGTCAAAAGGGTGAAAGTATGAAAGGGAAATTTTACAAGAGAAAGTACAGAGTAAAATTATCTCAATGTCAATTCAAAAGTATTTTAAAAGAAAACTGAATATCTTTGAGAGGCCACTTGGTCATTCATGCGTTTTTAATGAAATTCGTGCCCTATATACGATGTTTGCCTGTTTTCCAACTCAGGAGTATTATAAAACGACGCAATTTCTTGGTTCCACGTGTCAACTACGTCAGTAAACATCAGAGACTTCTACCTGTGCTCGTTAATAATAGGTAAGCTTTTTATAACAACAAACAAATTTAATAATCCGTGAATTTTGAAGCTCCAGTTTATACATCTTTCAACTACTACACACAGGTTATATCAGCCTACTGCAGTGAATAATTTGTCACTTTTTGCATAACTGGCAGATACATACGCAAGCTCAATGTTATGTGTGATTCATATTTTGGGACCATTTAAAATAATCCGATTTTTATTATTCATAATTAATAATGGCGGAATTTCCATAATAAATATATTATTATAGAACCTCTCCACACTCCAACAACACTAATCCCCATTTGAACTTGTTTTTTTCTAGCAACACATTCATATCATATCCTTTCAGCAATCAAATATATTCTGTCATTTTTCCACATCTTCATAACAAGTATGTATTTTGCTTCCAGTGAACCGTCATCATGGCCATTGTCTGACATTTATTTATTCTTCAGCATTCAGTAGCTTCGAAAGAAGCATTTAGACATTAGGTACACAAACATTTTACAGCGACTGCGACTACTGAATAATTACATGAATTATTGGCGAATTGGATGACGAGATTACTTCACTTTTCACACAACACTCATCCCATTTGAATTTCAATGTGTGCTGGACTACTGGGAACCAGTTTTTAGTTCATAGAACAAAAACAAGATAAAGGATAACGTATTTATCACGCAAACGATAGTATTTGGCAATACCATAAATTATCATTAGTACTACACAGCTTGCACCATTATTTGCACAGTTTATTTGCAAAGGTTTCCTAATTCTCTAGCATACATGATTTTACTTTACAGTGTACAAGTAAATGAGGCAGTGGCCATCGACAGCCAATAATCCAGTTTGCTTTCAATGTTTAACGTAGTTACAGGACCATATCACAGAGTCTTCATAAAAGTACCTCAGAAATATCGAAAAAAATTGGGTGACGCGGACAGTAAAGTATAGGCAGGTAGTGAAGCGTGGTATGTATCTCCTCAAAAGGTATGTGTTCAGCAGCGCATTGGAATATTATGCAAAAAACACATTGTCTCAGGACAAAGTGCTCATTAAATAGATCTTTACACGGAAAACTGCACAATGATAGTTTTTTCTTGAATAATCTGCCGACCGTAAGTATCCAAAAATGCCTAAGGGATGAGATTTATGAGACTGATTTGAAGTGCAGAACAAGCATCGGACCACTTTCTTAAAATTTATTATTCACAAATTGACATAGATTATCAAAGGTGTAAAGTAACTGACTCTGGAATTTGCTTAAGCATGATAAAAACTCTGAGAGAACCTCCTCCGTTTCTCTCTATAAAATTGAAAACACCTGATTAAACCGCTACATTAGAGGTGGCTTATTACTTCTAGCCAGCTATTATTCTGGTTTAACAAACATAATATTTTACACATTATGAGTATAGACCATAAAAAATGATGCGTGTATGTTCATTTGCAGAGTGATATACAATCGACGGATTTTCCACAACCTGTTGTCTGACATTCTTCTATAGTGCACATGCAATGCGAGTACATACGTATAAAAGGTGCAAATGCTAATATCCTCCTCCGCTTTTTTTGTTCATCTCCAAAAAAGCATGTACGCAATATTAGCGTTTATGTATGAAATGTATATGTATGTAATTTCAGAAGAAATGTGTTGACCTTCAACCCGTTGTCTTTGTTATATTGCTGCGTGTAGTAAAAGAAAAATGCAGAAAAACCCACCAGTCGGTCACAGATATTTAGTTAAGCAGCAAATAGTTTTTAAGTAAACCGTTGTGAGATGAGCATATATAGGTAACTTTAAAATGCTAGTGCTTGCTTGTACACATGCATTATGCACGTATTTGCATAGTTATAGTTAGGTGCACACTTATTATGATCTTGATTACCCATGTATTTACCTAAATAAATATTGATAAAATCACAGCATGTTTATAAATTGCATTCATGAGCTTGAACAGTCAATGCCCTGTTTACAATATGGGCTTAGTGGACTTTGTTTAAACCTCAAAATATGTAACAATGCAGGGTCATTTGCACGAAACATGAAATGGCATGATTCAATATTACATCCACATTTTGTGGTGTATCACCACTTGTCATTCTTTTTGTTAGTAAATACCTGCGTTAAGCTTGTTTATGGCTGTTTAGAGTTTAAGATTACTTTGTAAAATCCGCCTACAATTTTAAGGTAATAGTAGGAGGAGGACATGTGGCCCATGTCATGAAGACGTGAAGTGATTTTAGGAGGAAACGGGAATGAGAGAAAATCCTATTGGTGATCTGCACATGAAGCCACCTGCGCCGGTTTAACTACCTAATTAGCACTGAATTTTTTGCCTACTTCATGTTACATGAAAAAATAAGCTTTAATTTGTGAACATATGACATAAAACACTTGAGTTTAGCTGGGTGTTGGTTGTTTTAGCATTATAAATATGGGTGGCTAGCCGAGCATATGTGAAATGTAACTTTTTAAAAATCAGATATTTTTAACCCTATAGGGTTTGTCTTCATACTAGGGTTTAGAAACAAAAAAGCTATAAATCAATTATATAAATAAATTTGTGCACGTGAGATTCCAGTTTAAGTCAGTTCCAAAAGCAAAAATTGCATTAGCTTAAAAACAAGAAAAAAAACCAGAATGAGATTTTAGACTACTTATAAAAGTTGATTTTCAAGGTGTATACAAGTCTTTCAACCAACTTTAGCATATAGGTATTAGTGTTCGCTTTTGTTCTTGAAACTGCATGTGTCCACTTTGTCCATAGTCTGACACAATAGTATTACAATGCCTGCGGCATTTATGTCAATTTTGGGGTGTGCACTGCAACTACGTGTATTACATTGAAATACATATCATTTTTTATCTTCCAATAAAACTATTTTTAAACAAGTTGCAAGTCATAACTATCATGGTGAGTGTTTAGGCCAGGCTAAATTTAAGGAAAATGAAAAAAGATTTTGTTGATGATGACCAAAGGTGTGATACATGTAGCTAAAGATACATGTATCGTTTGAGTCTGGGTAGGTAGGAGTGGTACACAAGATAAGAAAGCATTTCATTGTAATAAAGTTGCCTGCAGTGGAAATGGCAACAGATACGTTTCTCCCGTATGAACGCGTTGTACCTACCTACTTGAGTGACCAACTAACTGCGTCGCAGATTTCAACTTGCCACCGTGAACATTTGAAAATGAAGATAATATTTACATTACAATACCAGCATTATAAGTCTGTAGTGTCTGGTATCTGGATAAACTACATCTCATTTCATAACATGAGCCCAGTCACGCTGACAGCAATTTATTGGACATATCGCTTGTCAGAAACTAAACTGGCCATTTCTCAGGCATGCATCTCGTTATCGATTTCCAAGTGCTAAAATGTTACGTGATTATTAAATGATAATGAGACAACACTCAAAAACTTATTGAAATATCTTCGTGTATGCATAAATGAGTAAAAATGCCAGCCAAGAAAAATCCTGACACCTTTAAAAGAACATTATATATAGTATTGACGTTTTTCGGAAGCTTGTGAATATTTCCAAAATATTATTATTATGATGATGACACTTGCGAATATTTTTTTCTTAAATTTCATGGCTAGTTATCACGAACCCAAAATTAGCCATTAAAACGGTTTTGAGGCTCACAACAGATCCATTTAGCGTTAGCTTTAATCATGCCAAGTTTTTCCTCTTTTTCGTCGAATAAACTTTGGCTAGTCACGCAATAGTTTGGTAATAAATATTTAAAAGTAATAATTACTCACCTAAACTAGAATCTGAAGAGTAGTGTGGATACAAGGACTTTCTTCGGTGTCTTGCTGCTGGCCCCGGAATTGTGTCATCATCACTGTCAAATTCATTGTATTGATCAGACTCATCGCCTTCAGAGCCCTCTCCAATAGTGAAGAAAGCACTCGGACGCCTCCACGCGTGAGCGTACTTTACGGAAGCTGTAAAATATAAAGAACCCGAGGTCAACGCTTTTACGTTATGAAATAAAATAAAATCAGAAATATATGATGCTTTGCTTTAGTGGTTGTCTAAACGTAGATTTAAAGCTTTTGAAGCGGTATGATTGCATTATAAAAAGCTTTTTTCAATTTTTTTGTTAGAAAATGGCAAGACTAACACATATCCATGGCCTTCTTCCTAACGCGTTTTTCAACGTTTGGTTTTGGCTGATTGTTATTGTTATTACTACTGGGACCCTCATCGGGGGGAGTAGTAACGATAGTAGGAATTTCCATCTTTGAAGTGTGAATTCAATTACAATTTTTTTCCAAATTAGTAGAACTAAATCACAGTCGCATAAACGATTTTCACTGATGCCCAGTTAAAGTAATAATAAATTGGACTTTTGTCTCTCTAAATTGTGTTAAGTACAAATCTGTTAATGATTATATGCTAGCGGACAACCGCGTATATACAGCAAAATTGGACTTGGCATAAACTGTTCAAAATATAAACAGCTTTTGTTTCCATTAAAAACAGGAATACTATGTGATTGGGCTAATTTCAAAAGCAGAAACTGTTGCATGCTTCGCTTTTGACACTTTCTTTACAGGCCCCACTTCCTTACTGATTTCACAAGGACGTGAACGTGATGTGAACGAACTAAATTTATGAGCAAAACAAAAGGTGGTCTGAGTGTTCTGCTTAGCTAAAAGCTGTGTACAAAAACTTTTAAAAAACGTCACTCAGGAATCGTTTTAAATATTTCAAGTATGCATGTGCTTCAATATAAAGTAACACAGAAACGCATGAAATTTTTTTTTACACAAGCTTATCACGAATTTTCATAAAGTGAGAAAAATACTAATGAAGGTAACGGCGTTCTTATTTCATCTGCTTGTTCTATTGTGTACAAATTTTNAGTGAGAAAAATACTAATGAAGGTAACGGCGTTCTTATTTCATCTGCTTGTTCTATTGTGTACAAATTTTCTTTATGGTTTATAGTGTAGACGCTGCTTTGGGAAATAAGTTATAAAAACTGGGTTAGAAAATGACTAACGTTCACTTGTAAATTGTTTGAAATACGACCTCTAAAGACAAATAATTCTTTTTTTTCGCAAGAAGAAAATACGAGGTATGCAAAAGACAGGTACGCAATTCATAAGTGCAATACGCAGAAATATGCAAACTTAAGACTGGAACCGGCACTTTTTACTCTTTTTACTTTGCCTTTCAAGTTCCCAAAAACAAATAACCGTCAGACCCTGTCAGACCTTCTAAACTGAAGAGGAAACACTGACAAAAGATGTGTGAAACCTTAACTGTATACATATATACCAATCATGAAACTGAGGATTTAAGCGTATGTATTCACAAACATTTTCACAACACAATATCGCTGTACATGGTTGGTCACTGTGGTGTGGTAGTGGTATGCAAAATGATTCTTTAAAAATAAACTCATTGAATCGATGACTCTCGGTAAGCAGCAAAAAATCTCAACAAACATTTGAGGTGACCATCATCATGCGACCACACCAAACACCATCAAAATTTTGCGGTGGAGATATCATGGAGTAAAAAAGGACTATACGCTACATAAGTTGAAAAATCACTATCTATGTATTTTTCCTGTATGGCATGATGTTTCATGCAACGCGTATGATGATGACAAAGTTTACTTATATGTCGAGCAAACTATGTTTTTTACTCTATCTGAATAATAATATTATCGTAACTGACTGACTGTGAGACTTGTAACGCAGTTGAAGATAGAATGTGATGTGAAACTGAGCAAGTGAACTGGCTCTCTTATTATAGGCACGTAAGTGATTTCAGCTCCTACTTTTTATTTCAACAGTTTTTCTGTAATGCATGCGTACACACATAAAAATGTACATTAGTTAAACCATTTTAATAAAAGCCTGTAAGGTTTAAGGATGCAAAAATGCAATATGCTAGTATTTCGCTTCTTGGGTGTAATGCAAATTGCCCGAGGCCTTTAGAGTAGAGTAGGGCAACACAGTGACATAGAGTATAAACAATGGTATACACACAGTACGACGTGATCAACATCGTCATATCATTTAGTACAAAGTATAACATTGCGGTTGTGAATATCAGGATATGAAAAGTTTGATATTACACGTAAAAGACATAAAGGGCACATTGATGTATGCAAACTAAAAAGAAGCATCAATTTGATTATATCGTCAATCGTTATAGCTATGCCCAACCAACCAGTAACCACCTACTTGGGCAGTTGGGCATGCCTTCAAGTGGATCAGATTAGAGAGAAAATTACCACCAAGGAACCTGCAAAAACAACTTATGAGAATTTTGCATAGTTGAATGCATTCCGGACATCCGTTCACCCAATCTTTGAAAGCGCAAAAAGCACCCATGCTCAGAGAGTATTGATATCATAACCACATTACACCTGGTGCTAGCTTTGATGATGAAATCACTCTGAGATCACATACAACATTATATTATACTAAAATAAAATGGCATGTTGAAAAAGTAAAAATTAACTAAAATGATGTGTAGTTATGTATATTTTTGAAAATTGCTGGGAATGTAGTCATTTTAAAACTTTTTTTGAACGTTACAATAATTGGTTTAAATGTTAGGCATGTTAGTATTTTTTTATTGTAAAAATACAAAAAAATATCACCCACATGATGGATTCATAGCTTTGGAGAACATGTTGAAGCTGTTTTCTTTTACAATCTTGTGGACTATGCTTCTGGATGGACGATATTTCAGGTACTTTAATACACTTGCATTTGCTTAAGCAAGTGTACTAATCGCTTTAAGTTTACAATGTGAATTGAAACTCTGCCGGCTTTATTGATTGTCAGGGATGTAGAAATGTAAACGTATTCATCATACGACAAGAAATATGAGTAGGATTATTAACATGTAAAAAAAATTAAAAATGTACACTAAATCACGTCATCACTTTCTTCTACAAGACAGTTTATGTATTAAAAAGTTTAGTTGTATCCACGACTCACTGACTCTCGCTTTATCCAAAGGTTTTCATTTATTTTCCATTTACCTACTTCCATAATATTATCCTCTCTCAAGTTTAAATGTTTACAAAAAACTGTTCTGATAGTGCATTAGTTTAGCGATAAAAATGGTATAAACACTTCATTATCGGAATGGATGCAACATATCATGAACATAATATAATTATTATTAATATGCAAGTAGAAATGTAGCATAACTTGCATAGCACAGTAAGAATAGTAATTTCCAAGCACTGTTGGATTTTTTTTTGTTTTGTGGCCTGTCTGTAAGATGATTGACTTGACTGTATCACTTTGGACAATTCTCTTTTTCCAAGAGAACTTACATGGATTAAAACATTGAATAATCACAACAAGGACAAAAACAGGCGACTGCCAATAACTCAGAAGATTTTAGATTTTTTGAAACTGATTTAAAACTGAATTTGCCACACGTATATAGTATAAATGTTGATTAAAAGTACTAACGTCAATTTTTGTCTTCAGCAAAATAGTTTGCTGAGTTGTTAGTCTTTATGAAAACTGTCAAAAAACTGAAAATTTGTACTAGCTAAAAAATTAGTATTCCGCTGATGCAGCGAAACTAAAACTTGATCTACTTGTACTCGTTTTCTTTCAAATGTAGCAGATCAATATCAAGACAAAAGTCACGTACACATCTCACAATTCACAAAATAAGTGGGAGGCAAGAAGTGCTATATGTCAGTTAGTTCTCAAAAACGAACAAAGTTTACTCATCCACAGTCCCACGAGTGCGGACCTCAGTTTTGTAAATTCTTTGCATTAGTCAGAGTAAGAGAATGATGTAAAAATTGCAATATAACAAACTCTTTGAAATTTCTGCATATAAAATACTAATAATTGTAAACGTAATTATATTACTTTCGAAAAAAACTATCTGAAATTGTATTACTGCGTCTGCTGTTACAAGGAATGGAAGACTGACGAGTGGTGAGAAGCAAGGAAGTAGGCAGAACATAAAACCTAAGGCCTTCTTATGGAAGAAAAGATCATTTCCAATGCATAACGTTTGTTTGCATCTTAAAGCAATAAACGTTCCATCATACATAATGCAATCTGAAACAGGTTCACAATAAATGCATTCACAATAGGGACGCAAACAAAACTTTGTTAAGATAACAATATGGTTTGTGATGATATCCTTTGTTTGAGTGAGTAACTCAAATGTACTTGGATATTCATATTTGTCAGTTAGGAAAATTTATATTCAACAGGTAACTTCATTAGACGATACTTAGAATTTTTGGGTTCATCTTAAACAACGAAATAATATTTTTTTGTTTTTATACTTTTAGCGTTATGCCTATTCATGAAAGAGTTGCAAAATGAATTGCCTGATTGGATATTCTAATTCCACATCTGTACTGCCCATCGCACCATAATAATGTAGCTGAATAAAGTCCCGTAAAATTCATTGCATTATTTTTTGTATATTATGTCGGTCGACCAAATCCTAAGCATTTTTTTGCAACTGCATACATAAAACCACCACCACCAGCATTTAACACTTCTTGTTTTGCATTATCCTCTTCAATTTTATTTTGTCGAAAGTGTACTAATTTGGTAAAATAATAGTACAAAATGAGCGATAATTGTGGAAAGAGAACCGAAAAGGAACATACAACATTGGTATTTTTTCTGAAATTGCTACTCGGTCTGCTGAAAGTTTCTTCAATTCAATAGCAGCATGTCTGCATGTATTTACAAAAAAAACAGACATGTTTAATATTTTGATGCAAGAAAATATGCATGTATTAATTAGCTCTTCAGTTTAGTGCATAAAAAGGAGACCAACTTCTCTTACGTAAATTTAAATGAAAACATTTAATATCTGAAACCGAGAGATCAGTTGCAAAAAAATAACATTCTATTCTACCATCTGCCAATTTAGTACATTAAATCATTGTTTTTCAGCAACCCAGATTTTTATTTAACCTTCGTATGTCATACAAGCCAGGAGTCAGGATACTGTCGCTGTAAACCAAACCTTTCAAACTTCAAACTATAACGGTGTAATAATGGAACTCTACGTTGTAAAGAGAAACAAGGTGTGCAATGCAATGTTGTTTATATCGGTTACATAATATCGAATTGAAGATTGGATTGGTTACAATATTAATTTATAGACCTCAAGATGAACTATTCCATGATATGCTAATTTACTTAAAAACTTTTCAAAACCTCAAAATGCAGTTTACAAGATTAAGACTACTCACAAGGAAGGTTTCAGATTGACTTTGGCTAAAAAATTAAAAATGCACTTTAGTGCTGATGCTGATTCATTCTAGTACTGATAACATTTCAACAATAATGCTAATGGTTTATTCATCAATATTGATCTTTTAACAACATTGTTCTACTATTCGATTGACCTAGGCTGTAGAGGTAATTGAGCGATTAGTTGATGAAAGTCCAATTTCAAAAACTCTAAACTAAATAGTTCTAGAGCTATCGTGTCTACATACTACATTTGGGCGACTGATCAGACTAACATACTCTTTTCATTAAGTGATGCTCCAAGCTAAATACATGATAGTAAGGGATAACTTGCCTATTTACTATTTGAGAACGCTAATTGTGTATATTAAAGCCTATATCTACTTACTCTCTATCTGCCTTTATTGATTGTTTGCATATTATTGTTGATGTTTGTTTTTGTTACTATCAACATTTCCAATCGTATAAAAACTGATTTTCATCCTCTTTTAACAACCGAAGAGACTTTCGTATCACGTCTTGTTTCGCACATTTACAAAAGTACCTACCTATAACCTCCTAGTATTTTACTGCTTATTTTGCAAATTATTTTGGTAACAAGATTTTTTATCATTAAAATGA
>JAHZMZ010001039.1:0-49734 GCA_027743805.1 Lepidocyrtoides sp. E14
TCTTACCGCAAATTGACAATAATTTACCTGACAAGTGATGTTTTTTTACCCCCTGAGTTTTTTCAAGGTTTACAAAATAGTACAAATTAATTCCCCATGTTCTTCTACTACTGTATTGCCTCCTTTCTTGACGTTATGTAGCTCTGTTCAACATTTTCTGCTGTTTTGCGCTGGTAGTACTGGTACTACACTGGTAGATGGTCCCCAGCGTTTTAGGACTGTCTAAAGTCGCCCCATCATGTCATGAATCATGGTGCATTGTGATTGTGATACTTTCATACGTATGCCTCAATTAATGTCATTTTTTTCAACAAGACTTTAGTAGATGTAAGTTGCATCATGCAATCACAGTCAAATTTTGTCAATTGACGATTTTGTACGTTTTGTGGTATCTCTGCTCCAGAGTTCCATTTCCGCATGCATGAAATGGGTGGGCATATATTGTTTGACGATGAGAAGCAAATGATTTGAGAATTAATCGAGGTACTGTAAGATTTACGGAAAACGACGAAGAGACGACGTTTCTTTATTTATTGAAGTCCTCACTATGTACATAGATTTTTACTGCATAGCAGTTACATAAAAATTCACACAATGCAATGGCAAATACATGTTTTCTGATTCAGTACAACTTGTCTATACAATCAAGTGAACAAGTGTGATACTTTGGTATACTAATAATAATAGTAACAGTAACAATTTTAACAAAAACATATAACAGCTAGAAGTACATTTTGAGATATAAAATTCAACATAAGTATGTTCTCATGTACTGTAAAAGATAACTTATTGCTTACTCTTACTTAAAGATGCTGACAATTTGCCTACATATAAAACCAGCATCAGTACAGTCTGGGTGTAAACTCATTACATGCTCAACCTGATGCTCAGGAAAAATCGCTGCCAAATGATAGTACATGTTTGTCCTACTCGGATTATTTGCAGATGTAATTGATGAGGTTGCTGGCAAAGGCGCAACTTGCGGAAGAACAGAAGATTGTTGGGATGGCTGCTGTTGTTGCGGCGTATTAATGACAGCAGCACCAGACAAATGCGATCTTTGTGACTTTTTCCAGTCTTCCTGAGTGGATCTGGCAGAACTAGGAAGTGTCCAGTCTGCAGGTTTCCAAACTTCGCTTAAGGTAGGATTTCCTGGGAACGGACTTAAACTATACGAGTCTGGTGAAGGAAACAAAGAATGCGAAGAATTTAAACTAGCACCACGTTGGTAAGTTCTGTGGATTCTGGGATCACCTCCCGGGTTGATACTTAATTGTCGCTGAAGTTTTCGATGTTGGTTATTAGCACCCATTGTTGAAATTGATAAGTCTTTACAGAATTCCATTGAAACGATGGCTGAGCGTGTTCTACACACTGGAGCCTGGTTACTTGTTAACGAAATTGGTACTGATTGTGTTTTCATTGCTTTTCTCAACGTTTCACTAACGGACTTGGCTTGTGTGGAGTGGAAATATTTGCATTTTTGGCCGAAGGTGCATTTCCGCCCGTACGGACATGGTTGAGGAGGTTGTGTTAGAACGGATTTTGAAAGGAGTTGGTCCAGAGTGGGTCCATTACGACCTAATGGATCTTCTGGAGGCATAAACCTAAAATATCCAAAATATCCAAATGTTATAATGCAGGAAAATTACTTGCCCACTAGTCATAAAATGCACCATGCCACATATGTATATGTAGGTAAATAAATAATTACCTGTCGTTTACAAAAGTGTACAATAATAGCCTCTCTTCGACTATACGCTTAAACTCTAATGACTCGCCCATCAAGTCTCTATAGTTGTCATTGCTAACAACGATTCCATCCTCGACTGCGGCGAATTGAAGAACATACCGATCATCATAACAAACCAACCATCTATTGTCACTTTTCTTTCTTGATGGGGTGAAGAACAGTACTCCTTCCTTGTATAATTCCGGAAGGATGTGTTGATCTGTAACTAAAACAAAAATAACAGCATTTTTAAACGTGTTCCACCAATTCAAATTTCATTAATGCATAAATGTCGTATATTGCAGTACAGTACAACGACAACGTAGTAAAGAAGCTGGTGGCAACGATTTCTCAGAGCAAACAAGCATAACCTACAAACTTAGTTTTTTGTTTGTTTCTAATTCAGATTCGTAAAATATTCAAATGATATTCTTAACAGTGACTACAATATCATTATGGTACAGCAAAGACGATGTGTAGATAGAATATGAACTCAAGACACAAAAGCGATCTAATTCATTTTGTGTATAGAATAAAGAGTCATGCATAAATGTGCTTTGAGTTAGTATCGAAATTAGAGAATAATGCAAATTTTAATAGTTTTTTTTTCTTAAAAGAGTCTCTTAAAAGTTGTCTGATGTGCATTCATATAAGGTGAAACAGGTGTACCAGATTACTTTGCTCATTCAGTTGAGAATGTGACACCAGTAAGACCGGTTATAATAATACTCATTCAATAATACCAGTATTTTATGCACTGACTCTAGTAGACTATGTAATCACAATAACCCCCAAAAGAAGATGTAAAAACACGAGCAAATTATTTTTCAATTTTCTTCAGAGCAGGACAATTGGGGATTTTTTTTATCAAAGTAGCAATGCAACGTATTTAAACAGGTGCAGTCAAATGCGTTTCTACTCAAACGAACGTGTGCATTTCAAAGCAACAAAAACTTTAATTCATCAAAAATGCTTCCCAACAACAACTTGTTTTAGAAGAAGCCAAACAATATATAGACTAGTTTATGTACCTTTAACTGGGTCATCCGGTTTCGGTGGGTCCTTCCTGTAGGCAGGAACAAATACTGTGATCTGCTTGTGACCTCGTGCTTTGAAGTAATCCACTGCTATCTTGATACCACGGCAAGAGTATACCTTGTTATTCCCATGACTGAAGGTATAAAAAAAATAAAAGAAATGAGGTAGTGGACAAATGGTAGACCTGTTCTAATGCAAAACAGTATATTGATTAAAAATTTATTGAAATAAAGTTCTTACCTCATGGCGATATTACTGCCGTCAATAACAATATGTCTCAAGTTTTCGGTTGCCTGAGAAAGGGGTCCTGAGCTACCTCCCGCAGCACCGGTAACTCCAGCGCTTGAACTTTCCCCAGTCTCAGCAGTACTGATAACTTCATTCAGTCCACTTAGTCCACTTTTATCATCAAGAACTATGAGTTCGTTCAACAATTCGTTTGGCGAGGGATTAGGGCCTAATTTACTTAACACTATTTGCACTTGAGTTTCCGTGTAGCCTAATTTATTCGCAAATTCTAGTTTTGACTTATAGCTTCGATCGTCTATATTAAACTGTTGAAAGGGGAAAAAATATAAATATGATTAGTTTTTGCACATAAGTCATAAGAGGTCCTCACCATTGCCTCTTTCAAGAAAATTGAATACCACAAACCTGGAAAACATCTGAGTTTGAAGCACCTGGGCTGTACATACTGCTACTCCCTCCAGCGGCAGCCTGTGGCCCCTTTGAGGATAAAGTGACATACTCTTCAAATTCTTGTCCCAAGGTATCCGAAACCGTTCTACTGACGTCATTATGACTAGTAGTTGTATCAGACACCTCACAGTCGGAATCATACGAGCTGTCTTCTGAATCCTGAAGTGGTTGCTTACTCCCATGATGAGGGGGCATACTTCTGGTACTACTCCCACTAAAACTAGTACTGGCTGTTAATTTACCGATAAACCCACTTTCAGGAGTTCCTCCAAGAGGAGATGTGCATTCCATCATGGTGGCAGTAGGTGAGGAGAGAACGTGACCAAACGCACTTTGATTATGTTGATGCTGTTGATATAGTCCTGTTGATGCAGAAATGCTGCTGCCCACAGTTTTTTTGATGATTGCTTGTTCCTGAGTAGCTGATGTGGTGGTGGAAGATGTGTCTTGCATTTTTGCTGATAAGTCCATGCTTAATTTATGATTTATCACTTTTTGATTAGTACAAAAACCTTGTTAATGATACGTTTGATTTTGGAAACACAAACGTACACTTCCAGAGAACATTGGTTTGATTGAACAGCAAACCTTCCCTTTTGTAACAACACCACGCGGTTAAAGTTCTGTTGAGCACCACTCATTGACTTATTGACGATGATGATGCTGTGACCAAAGTCCTCTTATCTAGAGAAAAATGACAGAAAAGAGCCAAAATGTGATTCATATGTACATAATATTAAAGTACAAACACACACGTAGTGTGACCAAACGTAAAAAAAAATAACAAGAAACAAAATGTTTCTGAGCTGACGTGACCACACAGTGACAACATTAACACATAATTGCAAAAGACACAAAGTAAACTAGGTATGTATTTTAGAACACACGTGCCATGCAGAAATAATTTTACGACTTGTCTAAATAATTCACATCAGTACAAATTGCATCTAGCTGTTATTACTGACCATAATAAAGCTAACTAAGCTAACTGCGTATGAATACTATGTTTGTATGAATGTTTACACAATTTTTTTGCGTGTTCCTAGAAAATAATTTTCATCATGAGCAAAATGTTTCTAGTTTAGTTTTTCTCATGTGTAAAAGTATATATTTTAGTGCTGAGTTAAGCTACTAAAATAAAACTCATCATCATCAGCCTCGTCTCACTGTCTCATAATGACAGTAGAAAGGTTGAGGTTAAACAGCAGTTGTTCAGCTGTCACATATTTCTAAATGACTTCCACTAGCAATAGTAAAGTTATTTATATTGCCAAATCACGTAGTCACTGTACAACTACTTTTACAACTATCTATTACGGTGTGCTTTGCCATAAGTTCCAAGAGCCACCACAAGCTTATACATACTTGTAGTAATTATGTCATCTTTTTTAACGTTGCCTCGTTGTGAATGTAGCGTTTTTTACTACATATACTATATAGTACATAAGAATCGAAGTAGAAGTCATAAAAATGTAAAATGGGAAAACCACTGAACCCGGATGTAACCAAAAAAAGCGACAAATTATCCTTCACTATTGCACTAATATGTCATGCATTAATATTATTACTGATGATAAATATCTGGTATATAACGTTTTCCTTAACTTGAAATTTTCTCAAATTGATTCACCTTCACTTTTGCTGAACTGAATCGGTTAAGCAATTTTAATGGAAAATTCCACTGTCAACTTCCGTGTCAACGAAAACGTGAATTTCATCAGAAACGAACGATGCATGCAATACTACAAGGATGAAATGAGGTATCTATGAATTATCAATATTACAGAGCAGTGAATTAACACTGACGATACACAAAGAAAAGAAACTGCGTACTAATGTGAACTTTTTTTTTCATATGGCAGCCAAAGCAGTTTGTTTTGTAACCAAATTATTTCAAATGCGACATTAATTTTTTAATTGAGAAAATTTACACGCACAAGTTTTTTGTACTTTCTCCAATATTTTTCACTTTTAACATCCGGAAATAATTTGTACACTCGCTTCCTCTAATTTTCATACAGTCTGACAAACGCTATGGACAGAATGCAGATAAATCTTTAATCAACTTTCCTTTGTTTTCTCTTGCTTTTATTTTCAAAACTGCTTTTAATTTTTAAGTGTTAAAGGAAACACTTCTGGGCACAAACTGACGGCCTGGGGCCTTTATGAAAAGAACCCAACCTCTCAGGAGGAAACCCTATTTCTCCTACCTCTTCACTGGGCTCCGTGTCCACGTATTGCCTGTGATCGCAAAGTAAATTTTAATCCTTGGCACGAGTCAGTACTAGCTACTTATCCGCCAAACTTGACTTGACAATTTAAACAGTAAAGCACTGACTGACTGAACAAGGTAAGCAATACTGCCTCTGCGGCTGCCTGTCGCTTTTTAATAACGCCCTCATCCACTTCACCACTAAAAATAATATACAACAATAATAGCCCACCTCAGCAACAGAACGTAGCAGACAGGGAAAAAGTCTTTTCCCAGACTTGGTAGTTATCAACCGACTATACGCAAATGCCAAATGTGTACACTTAAAAGGGATGTTGCAAACTTATCGAGGTCATGCCATCTCAAAAAAGGAGTGATCACTTCTTCCTCTTTTCAACAATTTTGCAATATAAATTGTATCAAGTTCCTTATCATCATCTCAGTGATGGTAAAATGAAGACAGGCAAAAACTAAACCACACATTGACCAATAGTGTTCACCAAAGTGGCTCAAAAAGTTGAATGAATGTTATGAAAAAAGTATAACAATCTCTTCATTATCGTGTGGCTACAAGCATGTAAAAAGTACACGCGTGTCTGCATCTACACATCTTTCTGTCCTCTTCTTGATGTGTCCACTAGAGTCTAGAGAGATAACTAAATCTTCACTTTAATAACGTCAATGATGTGGATTATCATCATCAACATGAGCATTGAAATGATGAACATGCATAATATTATTATTATTGTGGTGATATACCTAGCACGTATGTAATATGCTTGTTGCAGTAAAAGAAGATTCACTTGTTGTTGTACACATAGTAGTGGTAGTTGGTCGCTCCTCCTTGCTTGATTAAATAAAAAAAAGTAAACTTGCAAAGAAAATGGAGACAGGATTCAGGATGCGGATTATCAAAGACTATTTAACTAGTTCCGTTCACAACCACTCACGACAATAACATCAATAAAAAAGTAACAGCAAGTTTCGAAATAGAGAGGAGAAACGACTAAAAAACATGAAGTATGCATGTACCAACAACCAAACTCTTCTTGTATAACGGTTAGGACAGGGATGCAATTTTGCAGAGAGAGAGAGAGAGAGATAAGCTCACTCAAACAGCCTCAATAAGTCTTATACCAGGCCAGGTCTTCCCTTAGCGTAACTCTTTCAAAATGAAAAGTCATTGTAGTAGTAGCAAGCCTTGATAAGCTCAACAATGCAGATTGTTGAAACAATAAAAAGGATGTTATGAATTGTGCCTGATTTTTTAATGCGCAAAGTCACTAGTATACAAACTAACACGAGGAAAAGTATAGGTGCAATATCGTACCCAAATTGGATTTTTTTTAAATAATGCACTGCTCCGCTATTATAAAATGCATAGGATATTTTTTATGAAAAAAGTATTGATGCCACTTGTACTAGGCGAAATCCTATAACTTTATTTCAAATTTAAAATACATTCACCCTGATCACTTATTTTGCAGTAGTAGTATGTAATAGTATTTAGAGTGTTCAGGTACCATTATCATCACTCAGGTTCTTCATCATACAACATCCTGTATAATGGCTGGTTTAACCACTCTTTCAATTAATAGGAAAAAGTGCACACAAACAGCAGCAGCAGCAGCGTCAAGAGTTGCTGTTGCTGATATTACCATTAAAAACAGCCATGAATCCTTTTTTTTCTTTGAAATGTAAAAAAAACTTGACTTGTTCAAATCTCTATAACTGTTCACTTAACTTGCATTATTATCTACCAGTACTACTGTATATGAACTAGTAATAGTGTTTTCAAAATGTGTAGAGATGGAATGAAAAGAGTATTCTTATATTTATGGTAGTTTTTCGAAAACTCTGGTAAACCATGATTACCTACTCATATGTGTCATCATATATAACAAAATATACTCACCATTATTGTTAGAGTGCAGGTAGTGATGTGGTAGTAGTGTAGTGCAGTGCAAAGTGCAAGCAGGTACACATGTCAAAATGTTATCTTTTACATTATTGCATATATACAACAATCATAATAACAATGCACTCACAAAAACATTTTTTGCATGCAACAATACAATTTAACAATCACTGAAAAAGCCATTTTATCTTTGTACGTTTAGTCTACAAATATATTATAGTTATAGATGTATAAAAATGCATACCATGTTATTATTTTTTATTGTAATGTGTACTGGGAAAAACATCCTGGTACGGTATTTACACGCACAAAAATTGAAGTAGTAGTAGAGATAAGTTTTCCGTTTTTTATTTTTGTTGCTGTTGTATATATGTAGTAGTACGTGAGTGAAGAATGCCAAAGGTATTTAACTGGTTTAACACTAGATAATAGGTAGTACAGCAGTAGTAGTGAGGCAAGTATGCAGACTGATGAGATTTTGCCACTGCTTAACACAACATTCACTAGTTGACTGGCTTATAATAATACAACAATGAACTTGTTTTCAGTAAAATTATCAGTGTGTGCTTGGCTATATGTGTGCAAAAATAATAAAAGGAAAGAACAGGTAAAGGTATACACAAAAAATGTAAGGGACTATGAGAATCAAACCAAGAGGACTGACTTTTCCGTTTTTATGACGTGCTTCTTTTTCTTCTTCTTGGTCTTCTCTTGCAAAGAAGGTGTACTGTTTTTGCAACAGAGCTAGCACATAATAACACAAGTGCACCAATCCAACACACATCTAGAAGTGTACTAGAAGAAAAAGATCTGTAGTAGTGGACTGGTGAGCTAAACGGCACACACAGGTGATGACGACGATAAGATGATGATGATGATGATGAAGGTATTTGTTGAACAGTCGAGGTGATACACACGTTAAAAGTACCTAACTACACATAAGGAAAAAATTGCGATAAAAAGAACTGGGTATGACTCCTTAAATATTGTTCACGATGAAAAGTTCAAAATAAATATAATATTTAACAATATTTAAGATGTCATACCTAGTTCTTTTTATCACAATTTTGTTTCGGCATACATACAGTAAAATGACAGTTGATGAGTAATTTTCCTGTAGTGTCGGAAGCACAATTGTTTATTATAAAAGCGTTGTTCTAAAATTGCATAAATAGTCATGTTAATGTGCTTGTTGAGAGAAATGAGGAAAAATCCGTCATTTTAGGCAAAACTGAGGGGTTGTTTGCATAATATTGGCCAAAAGTATATTAAGGAGTGAAAAATCGTGAAATTTTTTCAAAGTCTATACCAGACCAGAGAACATTTATAATTGACGATCTTGCTTTGGAAGCAAATTCATAAGTTGTGTAGTTTTTGAGATATGTAATTAGGGCCAAAGGTTTTTTGAAGTTGGTCAATTTCATATATATAATGACTTTTTTTCCATGGCTTCTTGATAGTTTTCCACTGCTGACCGCAGGTCTACAATTAATGCTATCTTCAATCGTCAAGGAGTCATACAAAAAACCATTCATGTACAACAACAAGGGGAACGTGTATAGTAAAAGTTTTGTGAAGAAGAACGGAATAGAACTAGAGAGATGTAAATTGATGATCTTCACTGGCAAAGCAGGATCTTTTTTTTGCAGAGAGCTCATGGCTTTTGCCATCATCGCATCCATGCATACAAAATGCTCTTCATATTGTGGATGAAGTAGTGTTAGATGAGATATAGTGTGTAGTAAAGTACATAATATGTAATAGTGAAAAAAGAATATTACCCTCATTCTGAGACGGATATAATCGTCATCCCAGCGTCATCATCATCGTGAAACTGTGTACAACACTGTGCACATTGGACTGTTCACTGCTCGTGTATGCATTATTTAGACAAAAGTACTGCCCATAACCATATGATGATGATCCATTCACTTTAATTTTTTTCATATAATCAACGTATTATACATCCTTACATACATGAGATACCTATAAGCTTGCATTATATCTTCTTTTCATTTATGTCTGTTTATTGCTAGTTTTGCGTTGTAGTATTACTCAATGGGCAAATATTGGTTTGGTTACTCATGTCTTCACACAACAGTTTGTTCGTGCCGTCTCTTCTCTCTCTCTTTAGCTAGTCTCATTTTTTTATTTCTTTGTGGTGGTGGTGGTGTTGTATCCGTATCCTCTAAAAGTTCATGACTAGATAATAATTTGCAGGAATAGCAAGTGGGAAAGAGCCTTTTTAAATACAGAGTGTGTCGCTCAGTTTTCGGCTCTAGAGCTCCTCTCTGGTGTAGTACACAGAGATAATCATTATAATAAATAGCTTTTGATATGATGGTGTGATTATGAAGATGATGATGATGATGATGATGACGACTGTGTGAATTCATCTTAAGATTTAGTGGTTTAGGCGAGCACTACTAGAAAACTGTAGATACAATAAATGCAATAATCATAAAATATCAAGTGGTTTTGCAGATAAATACAGTTTTTTTTCATGGTACATGTACACTGCAATGCATAAAACAGAACATCTATAAATTAGTCAATTTTGCTAAAATGATAATAATAAAAATTTTGCTATGTAGAAAAAAAGTCATTTATATGCAACTTTCTGTAGTTTTTTTTTACTGTTGGCTTGTAGTACTAGTGCTGATTTTGGTACAGAGAGATTGACATGCATAATTTATATGCACATATGGCATCAAAGTATATTTGCATGGATATTTTGTAGGTATTCACACAATGCAGCTCGTGAGGAGCTTTTTACGGAAGGCAACATAACTAACTATCCTATTATTATGATCATCAGCGTCGTCGTCGTCATCATCATCATCATGACTATCATCATTAGCTCTGCATGGCCATTCCTTAGTGAACTCCAATTTGGGGGATCCCGGATCTTGCAAACAATTCACTAAACATAAATGCAGATATAAAACACACCAAGTAACGTAAACATTCACACATGCTTTTCATCGTTTTATTCACTTCAGCACGTTGTTGTAGAAGGGTAATATGCATTTTTGCTATAGCACACATGCATACACACAATTTCTCTGTGTGTGTATATAATATTTATGAGCAAAGAAAAAAAACTACTTTACGCACACACATCAACTCATATGAGTAGAGACACAAAAAGTCTTACGAGCAAGATCACTGACTGACTCTCTCGATAATTGCATTGAAGAAAAATAAAATGGTAAAAAAATGCTATCCTTTGACTACAGCAGCAGCAGTCTCAATATGCAGACGTAAACTTACCTACACACAATGTTGGTAAATGGTCATCATTATCTATTTCTATATACATACTACCCAAAATTTTTATATTATTATGATTATGATTATTATTATTGCAAAGTTTACAGACTATAATAGCAACAATTTGCTTCTTGTAACAGCGTAACAGCTTTTACGACAACCATTTCTAACTTATTTCACACTTCTCTAGACAAAATAAAGCAAAATTATAAGGAGAAAAATTTGTCTGAAAAAAAAAACATGCAAACGTTGCACTGTTGTGACCATGAGGTAGCTTATATATACGAAGCGTTATGCATAGTTGTCTTTGAACGTAAATTTCTATTTATAAGCATGCATTCATTCATTCATATCAATCTTTTGGGAGCTTACATACATTTCTTTCCCTTTATTTGTGGCATGGTTGATAAATTTAATATTACGATGATAAATGACTTTATTGATTGTATTTACTCACTTTTCAAGAATATGCCAAAACTATCTGTAAACATAAAACATTTACCTTTCTCTACCTAAGCAAAGTTTGTTTTGAAAGAAAATTAAAATACTAAAAAGAAGAATGCCCTGACTTTTGAGTTAATTGACTTTAGGCTAGAAAACTTGTTTGCTTTGACACCCTCGTGAATCTTGAGATAAGGACACTTGTGTCGTCTAACACCTATATGTATTTATCGACAGTTTTTGGCAGTATTTGAAGAAAGTTACCGAATAACTGGTAGAGAGACCAGGTGAAACTAGATGTAATCAAAGCACTAATCAATGCCAATAAAAATTAAAATGTACAGATGACGAAAAGCATACAAGTTTTCAAACTTTATTTTTTATCAAGTCGTGTCATCATCATGATAGCATTACTGCATTGTTGTAGTCGTCCATAAAAAATAAATAATGTTATTACTTGGTATGAAGTACTTCTTAATCAATAATAAATTTATCGTCTTACTTTCTGTAGTATTTCTTCATCTTTCATATTTCTCATGTTTTACAAATGAAGCGGATGTAGATTTATTACTGATTTGGGAGTTTCCCAATATATATCAACTTAGGTAGAATTATATATTCAATAAAATTACTACTTTTGATCAAACATTTTCATTCTGTTGGGAAATCCGGAGATTTTTTCTGGGGGATATGAACAAATACTCCCAGAAGATCATGGCGAAATATTCCAAGTACTTCTAAAGTTACACATCATACGATTACAACAACTCACTCGTCAGTCAATAAACTTAGAAGGGTCACGTTGAAAATAATAAATGAGTTTTTGATATGTAATTTTGGTGAGTTTTTCCCTTGTGTGCTTTGGCTCTTTTAGGAGTTAACTTTCATTTCCACTATGTACTTACTTACCTAAACCTACCTATATGCCCATTTACTTTAACTAAATTTTATATGCTCACAGTTAGTTAGTTGTACCTTTATAAAGCATATGTGTAGCATATACATACTCATGATGATGATTTGATAATAATAACCTCTTGTAATGTGCTAGTTAGTTGATAAAACTTTGTTACTTTCTTAATATTTTTGAAAGCTTAAACTACTTTTAACTTGATGTATTCCCCACTACTTACGGTTACAACAACAACTACTACAACCTCTACTTCAAAATCCACATCCGCTTTGTAAATTAGGAGATAGTGAGATATGTGAGATGAGATGTGCGCGTGTGATAAAGAAAAGAGGCTCATAAAATCAGTTATTATTACACACGCTACCATCAAAACAGACAGACGCACACTTTTACCACCACCACCATACTGTATGACTTCATAACATTTTTTTACATACACGAGAAAAAAGAACCACACAGACACCACACTACTCTACGATAATCTGTTATTAGGAATTAAGGCATGTGCATAATATCTACATGTCATAGTAGCAGTTGCAATGTAAAATGCCATTGGTGGTCTTTTGTTTAGTTTCTCAGGTTTACCAGCATGAGACCACTGTGTTGAATGCATTAATTATGAATTTTATTTTTAGACCTGATTTTGATATATATCAACAATTCGGTGCATTATTAACAGAGCTTGCAATATGCACCTCATGTTGCGTTTTTCCCGTGAGTAAAAAAATCATCATTTGTTCTTCTATCAGCAAAATATGCATAGCCATTTCTGAGAATTGCGTAGAAGAGAAAACAATAAAAAATATGTTTTCCTTCTCGTTGTTTTGTGTTATTTTACAATAAAAACAAGTATGTTTTTTTTAATGACGTCCGCAGGGATATACGGGAGATATTTTTGGCACGGTTTGATGCAAGGAAGTAGCAATTAAATTTTTCTTAAAAATGATATCTATTCATCTTAACAGAACAAAACATTGGTAGCACGTAAATAAAATTAGTAGCCTCAAAAATCCTGTACATACTAATTCCTTCGAGCGGTTCATCATCATCATCATACATACAACAGAAAATCTTAGCGGGGCTGTCGTCACAAAACTGTTTAAATTGTTGTAGAACGTGCTCATACAATAATAGTCACTCGTCAGTGTGTTCATATATTATTGATAGCACACACGGTGTGTGCTCTTATGGGTGTCCACTTATTATTGTTTCATTTTCATTGCCTGATGCGAAAAAAAGAACTCAACCATGTGATACAATAAACTAGAAACACGTTTTTAGAATAATTATTTTACAAGATTTCTTTTCGCCCATTTTCATACGTCATCGTCATCACTAGAGTACCACGTAAACGTACATTTATAAGTACACTGGCATGGCTGGATTGTATCAATTTTAGTGCACTACATACTACACTATCATCATCGCTTGCCTTGTCTTGCCATTCATACGATGCACACAACGTCGTCGTCATTTTGATTCATTGCCCATGTATATTAAGCTTTTTACAATAATAAGAAAGAAATGATGATGATGCACATACAACGTTAATTTAAGTTGATGCTTCTGCTGCAATACAACTTTTTTTTTGTTAGCAAGAAGATCTCTTTTATCATTTTTTGATCTCCAAAAAAGTTTGTGTGTAATAATGCCCACATGACCAGTTGAGTCGACGTCATTGTCGTCATCATCATCATCATCTTTGCTAGCATCATTCAAAAACTTGAGAGAAGGCATAAACCATGCATTCATCTCATCCCATACATTTGGAAATACGCATAGCAAAAGCATACATCAAATCAGGTTTTTTTAAATATTCAAGTTTGCGTCCTGCTCAGTCAGTCATAAGAAGAAGTAAAAGACGAAGAAGAAGATAATGTTAAAAAAGCAAAAAAGAAGGCGAAGGTAAACTTTATAATAATCATTATGTAGAATCTCTATTCTATCATCTCTCCGTTTAACACAACACCCGATAAACGACACACACACGTACAGAAATACATGTGCAAATTCATCATTTACTAATAATAATAATAAAAGTGTATACGTAAGCAAGCACAAGATTCAGCCAGCAACAGCAATAATCTCTAACTTACTTGACTAGCTTGCTGCTCTCTGCTCTGTTACTACAGGACAGAAAGATCTGGTAAAGAAAATGGAACTTTTTTTTTAAGTTGCTTTGTTGTTGTTGTTGGTTTGGTTTTCGGCTTTCTTCATCATTACAACTTTTTAGTTCTAGTTTTGCCATGATTTTTCACTATTTTTGCTGCTAAAGGGTGGACATGGTCATGATCATCCATTCAACTTTTATATATGTGGATATGATGATAATGACGAGTCTCTAAAATCTCTAGCTTTTGTTATGCATTGTAAAAATTTATTATGATTTACTAGATTTTCTACACACACAACAACAAACAAAAATATAAATAAATAAAATAAAAGCTCAAATGAAAAAAAAATGGTGAAAAAATTTATTATGCATTTTATTGTGCTTTACTTAACTACCTTTGAATGTGTACTAGTTTTTTTTATATTTCAGTTTTTTTCTATAATAAACTTCATATGTTTGTAATAATAACTTAAATTCATATGAAAATGCACGTTGCACCACATCGCATCATCGTTAAAAAGGTTTTTCCCTTTGTATTTTTCTCGTCGTTCGTTTGCAACGTACGACGATAGAAGAGTCCAAGTCTTAAAAGAACATCCTGTTCTCGTTCATTGATGATGATGATCACTAGCGTCATCATCACGATCCGGCTTTTTCATGTGCTGTTTCTTCTCTTGTTGATGAAGTTACCTTCAACTTCTCAAAATGATAATGATGATGAGATGAGGAGACGTATGAATATATCATAATATTATGTACTTGGCTCAGCCATTGCTGCAATCGCAGTTAATTTTTTTTTGTCGATGCTTTTCTGTTGTCAAGCTCAAATTATGAAGTGCATCGTAAAGAGTTGATATTTAATGATGAGGACGATCATCTTTTATCATCATCGTCGTGGTGTATGTTTGTTAGAATTATGTAGTAGTAGTAGTAGTGAGTGAGAGTAGAGTGAAGTGAAGGCTGCTGCGACGTTGAGTACAAAAACTCATGGCGCATAATAATATACCTACCTATACAAAACGAGGCGTCTTTCTTCCAAACATTTATCTTGGTACTATTAAATTTTAAATGTAAAAACAGCGTATTATGTAGTTCCAACAACATCATCATCCATAAACTGCAAGCTGTGTGGTATAAAAAAAATAATATGCTCATATTTTGCATGCAACGTCGAAAGAATTGGATGAGATGAAGACGCAGAATTTTTTTTTTCAAACGAATGATGTAAAAAAGATATAATGTGAAAGGCGGGGGACAAAAAAAAAGCTCATCATCGTTTTAAATCGTTTCAGCTCTAATAAACGTGGTCTAGTCACGGTCCCCCCACTTCCATCATGATGATAAGCTGTGTGGAAAAAACACAAAAAAAAGCTCATCATCGTTTTAAATCGTTTCAGCTCTAATAAACGTGGTCTAGTCACGGTCCCCCCACTTCCATCATGATAAGCTGTGTGGAAAAAACTTGAACTAGTATGATCACACTTGTATATCTTCTTCGAGAAGACAATAATTATTTGACTCCAAAATCAATGCAGAAAGGCGTTTCTTCTATAATATAGTTTTAATACAATTTTTTGACCCACGCTGATTGAATAACTTATTGATCACTGACAACTGATCAGATTGATAAATATGCACAAATATTATTGCATCAATTCTCTGGTTTATATAAAAAAAGCACTGCAGAAACCAACGCACATCTATATGACTTTTCATTGTAGCTAAAATCAAGGTTCCAATATGAATTTCTCCAACTAATTTACTATTTTTTTTCAATAAAAAATTTATTTCTTGTAAATACAGCTTGCTATAAAAGGTTAACGTTAATGATAGGGAATAGGGATGTGTGCAGGTGCCATTTAAAAAATGAGTTGCGCTACGATGCATATTTTTGCTAATACGTAAAACTTATTGTGATTTACCTTTTACGCTTAATTTGTTTCATCATCATTGTCGTCGTCTCTCGTTTCAATCCTACGGATTTGCGTCTGTTATTTACCTGCTTATTCCGTAATGAACGATGGCTTGTTATGCAACAAAGAATGCAGCACGGCGGTTGTGTGTGTGGTGCAGTGGAACGCAAGTTGATTGAATTTGTATTAATGTACATTTATGCATATTATTTTTTTACAAATATTTGTATGTAGTACATTTCTACCCAATCTACTTTTCGAAAGATGTATATCGTTATTATTATCTAGGTACATAAATATCACCAGTCACCACGCAAGAAACTGGGACTTTTTATTTATACGTTCACCACTTCTTCTACCCATGCTTGTTATATATATTGTTGGTGCTGTTACCTGATTTTGCAGTGGCGGAGGTAATCCCAATAAAGTGAATCTCCCAAGGCACACTGACTGAACAGCGATATATATACTAAATAATATGCTGTTGTGAGTGTGATTTTGGGATTTTTCTGCTTTCAAACCCATCGCCGTCGGCATATTAGATTTTTTAGCAAGTATGTATATATGTCATGTCGCTTTAATGATGTAAAAGAAGCACAACAGACTTTTACGATTACGACGATATAAGGAGGATGCAAAAACGCTACATAGTATTTTGCCAATGCACTAAAAATTCAAAGAGTTAGTTTCAGAGTTTATTCGCTCTTATTCGAGGACTACTGGTAGGATTGATTTTAGTATCCAATAAATATTTGCAAAGCGGATACGGTTAATTTGGCAGCATCACTGTTGTCCCGATCATCCAAAGTACCTATGTGTCTGCCTACTACCTACCTACTTCAGATAGGTATACCGCGATTGATATAAAAAAAAAGCTTATCGTAAAGCCAGCTTATTATTATATCTGTACAATGTATATACAGGTCCATAAATGACACCAAAAAATTCATAGAAATAAATGAACAGAAGTAGCGAATTACATAGGTATATAGACAAAAAAAAACTTTGCAGAGAAGATATTATTACAGCATTCGTAAAAAGCACCTGTCTGTGTAGCACGTAGAAGTACAAATAAAAATAATGTCTCCTATCACCTATTCAGCGTTTTAGGATCAGGATACAGGATGCATGAAAAGTACATAGGTACCTCCAAAAGTAGGATATTGTAAGTGTAAAAAGAAAAGAAAAGGCTCTTGACTTTTCTGGGTCTATCCGTTTCGAAATAGTGTTATTGTACCTTGATGATAAGTGATGTGACAATGAAGAAGGATCTAGTTTTTTTTTCTTCTCAAAGCCTTTTCGAGATATTTTTTTTCAACGTTGCAAATTTATTTGATTTGGTGATCTGAACGCTCCATTCGATTCAGCTTCATTTGTAATCTGTCCGTTTTGTACAGCAAGCGAGTTCGTTTTTTGCTCGTCTGCTACCATCAGATAAAACGTTTGAAAAAATCTATTCTTCAACGCCATCAAACATAGCTCAAGGAGTCACACTTTTCTCTGCTTAATCACCCCATCTCTCTCAATTTAGAAAATTTGTCTTTGTACTTGTGACCAGTAAACAAAGAGAAATGTGTAGTTGGTTACTGTACAAATCAACTGCGAATTTAATTTATTAATGCTGCTACTAGGGCAAACGGGAAAACTTTGCTTTGCGCTGGTTCTCTGGGTCAGTCAGTATGTATGACTTTTTACGTTTTCTTGCAGAGTCGATTCTGAAGAAGATGACTATGAACCTAAGACAACAAACAACATTTTACTCCATTGAGGTTCTATGAACTGCTCCAGGCTGAGATTAAATTAAGTGAAACAAGCAATGGAAATAATAATGCATTGACTCGTTCGGTGGTGGATGGCAGAGATATCAAGGGAGAAGAGTATTTCATGAATTTTTTACAAAGAAATTCGTGTGTGTGCACACTTTGTTCTTGTAACCGGATATTGTTCGAGCCTAGCCTGTGCACGCTGCTTCGTGTCCAATAGACTACTGCGAAAATTAGCTTCAGTCACTCTCACCTTTCTATAGAATAATATGCTGCTCTCACGACACGTTTTTTTTTCACGACTGTTTCGTTTCTTTCTACGTAGCTGCATGCAATTTTTGCTTACAAGCAGACAATGTGGATATTCCGAGAAAAGTTTTTACAAGTAAGTACTAATAAAAATGCAAAATTGTTTACAATAACGCGTTGTGAAATGTAAAATGATGACGGAGTATGGAGCTTTGAACAGGACAATACAAGTCGACAAATTCTTACCACATCATAATGCAATTATAATTATTACTAATATACATAATTCCACAAACAAATCCCAAATTCAAGGTCGGGACTCGTACTTTTTACTTGACAAGTTGGATTTCAACAACAGATTTTACCTTTGTCATGCTGCTTTTCTTCATGTTGAGCAACATCATGTAAAACAACGAGCGTCCGTCTTTTTCCATATTATGAATCTTTTAGCAAGTACAAAAGGTAAAATGCTTATTAGCATAAAATATAATAGTGATGATGATGGCATAAGTTGATGGACATTCTAGCACTTTACGCTATATTTTGTGATACGGTCAGTTTTTGGGGGTTTATTTTGTTTGTGGCTAAAAATTCTATGAATGAATGAAAATACAAGCTAAAAAATAGTCTTGCTGCTTCTACCTGACTGAACATGAGCGCTGGTTGAGGTTTTTGGACAAAAATAAAAGGATGATGATGATGTTCCATTCTCCACGCTTGTTAAAAGTCATTTCAGACTTCATCATTATCATTCATTACGCATTGACGATATAGCTTTATCCTTAGCAAGTTGAAATGGAAGATTTGATATCTTTGTAATACTTGCACAGGTGTTGTAAAGTACATAGTATCTAGATATGCATGGAGTATATTAAAACTGCAGAAATCTTTTATCTCTCTGGATTTGCAAATTTATTCAAAATTTTAAAGGTGTTCCTCTGCAAAAATACTGAATGAAATTTAATCATGAATGAAAGATTAAAAGTAAACTCAAGAAAGGACTAACAAGCCTGTAGAGATAGACATTATGCAACGTTCATTTTAAATTTAGGCGTGGACATATTATGAGTTCAGTGAATAAAGATGACGGCGATGGATGACGCACCACCACCACACTCGCAATTTTTTTTTGCTGACCGTGTCGTGTGATAAGATGTTGTGACAAATTGCTTGGTGAGTAAAAAAAGTTATTCAAAGTTCCAAATACGGAACTAAACAAAAGTTGACTCTCTATCTGCGGCAAAGAAAATGTTCGCATAAATTTCTTCATAATCTCTTTGGATTTTATTAATTCATGATTACTTTCGTTTGTTAAATAACCGGGAGAAGTTGTGTCTATATAATCGTTAATAATAATACGTACATATATTTTTGACATGTTAATCTTGAAATCGCTTTTGGGTATTTTATTATTTATTTTTGTTAAATGTTACCTTAAAATGTTACATAAAAACTAGAGAGTTTAAAGCAAAACCTAGACAAATATAAAAGTTGATTCCAAGTACCTTACTAGAAATGACACATATTATTCATATAAATCCTTGAAATTATAGCATCTAAGCTTGTCTTGTTGCTTTAATAAAACTTACATTGATAGCAATAAATAAATAATAAAACATTATAGTGTTTGGGGTTAGGTACTTCAACTTACAACTAGATAAAACCAATCTGAATCAGACACAATTAAATCTAATCCTGTAATAACGATTTATTTCTATCTTAACATTTCGTTTTCTAAATTAAAATAACAACGCCCTCACAATAATTATTTACCTACGTCTATTTAAAGCTGACCTTGACAAAAGGTTTTGCTCAAGAAACATTTTTACTGGTGCAGCATCACACATTTTGTTTTGGTGACTGGTAAAATTTTTCCTTTGTAACTTAGATTGGATACATTTTTTGGTTTTTAAAAAGTAAATATATACTTAAAATTACGATACAGCGTGGTATCAAGTGAAGTTACTTTTTATGAAAATGAAAAAGAAATACATAGTTTGTTTCTTTGAAAGGAAAAGCTCGAGGAACTCCGTCAACATGATTTTCATTTGCAAACAATCTATTTTTTAATATTTATTTTGTATGTACGTATAAATTGTATCGTACATAATATGAGTCTTTTCAGCCTTTGCATCTGACGTTTGTGGTCCAATATAATGTCTCACAATAACAATGTTTGTTTAGTAAAAGTTGCAAGGACTGTGTGCTAGCAATAATGTAATTTTCTAAACAAAATTACGAAACAATTTGAACTTTCACCATTTTTGTAACAATTTAAATATAATTATATTTACGGGAAGGCAGCTCTATATATATATGGCTTGATTTGTATGGTTAATAAATAGCGTATTATCATATAATATATCGTCTCTACTACTAATGCTGCCAGGCTATAACTCTGAGTATAAAAGAAACAATTGCGTTGGCTGGTTGACCTTGTTCAAGCTCTGCAAGAACAATGACAGAGTTTTCCGTTGCACGAGGAGCCCTTGCCACAATCCCGAACACTTGTTTTACATCATTTCCATATGCCACACTGCGTCCAGGAAGTAGAGATGCGTATGAAATATCATTTAAGGCAAAGTGCAATCGGAAAAATCTAAAAACAGAGAGAAAATTACATGAATTTCTGAAGAGTTATCATTCGTCATGAAGAGTTAATTTTCACGTACTGTTTACGAAATACATCAGTAAGCGTAAGACCGTGTTTGCTCAACCGGAGTGAGATCGGAATTGGAGACTTTCCACTAATCTGTGAAATTCCTCTATGTATTGCTTCATCTCCCGTTAGGCACTCCACGGATGTAATTCCCAAAAACAAAAGTTGACAGGCTGCACCTTGACGAAGAAGCAATGCGGTTGTTGACTGGCTAGACTTTGGTAAAATATCGAAACTAGGAAGAGATAGAGTCGTTGGTAAAGCTAATGGGTCGATCGAATGCGCATAAACGAGTGCTGAAAGAGAGCCTAAATAAACAATACGGCAATACAAATAGAGAGCAAATGATTACTTTTCATTACAAAAACATGTACTGGAACAGGTCCAACTCAGACCTCTTGTCTTGAGAAAAAGTTTATGATAAAGAGCCAAAATTATAATGTGTGTGTAAATACATTTATAAATGACTTACTAAAGACTGGCTCAAGAGGACTTCCTCGTAGTCTCACGCCAAACCTGCAAAATTTTATAATGTGCCATTAGAACACGTGAACGTTGTACAAAACTCGAACTTTTCACTCAAAATACATATTAAGAAATTTTTCAAAGTTATTACCTGGTTGGCTCAATTAAAAAGTGACGGATTCCCTTCTCCCCCGCCGTGTCACTCACTTTAACTGCGAGACCAAAAGCTCCAGGAAAACTGTTCGAGTTTCGTATAAGAAACGCTCCGGAACCTTGGTTTACTAATGCGGCAACAGTTTCTTCTCGAGAGGCGAAAGGCTTGTACCAATGTTCACTAAGATCTTGGGCAAACTTCACTTCACTGTCAACCATATAGACTGGACGGGGATTCACTGGGGTCTGTGCACGTTCCATCCGGCTGGGTATCTCTTGTAATACTCTGATGGGAACAAGCATAACATTAACATTATGCAGTCCTATACATAACAGTAACGCATGCGAAATACTTTCCAGTTCAAAAGACGTATCAATTCAACTTACGGAACGCCAGAAGAAAGCTGTCTCCTAATACCCTTTGGACTACGTGGAGGCTTTCCAGGGCTAGCCGGCCTTTGATTGAAGTAAGGAGTTGGCGGACACGTGGGAAATGGAGTTTCTACTACGTTGCTGAGTTGACTTGGTGCTCTTGTTGAGCTAGCACTTGCTATTCCACGATCGTAAGCACTTTCAGAGTAGTGTCGTTGAATGCGTCTCCCTCTCTGGAACATTTCCAGTTCAACGTCATCGTCATCTTCAGACGAGTACGATACATGAGACCGCCTTCCACCACCACCACTCATTCCAGAAGAAGCACCACCAAGCGCGGAGGCAGCTGAAGAGGATGCCGTCATTTCCTCTCTAGTTGTCGCCGAATAGGGTCGGTATTCGCTAAGGTTTACCGTTGTCGCTGCACGACTTTGCTCATATGATGAGACATTTGACACATTAGCAGCTGCACCAGCTATTGCGGAAGGAGTAGCACCTGTACCAGATCCTCCAGCTGTCGCTGCTGGAAGGGCACGCTTGAGTTCAGCCAGCCAGTCACTTCGTCTGTTATTGATAATAAAAAGTCAAGTCATTCCTAGATTTCATTGCACAATATAGATTTACGTAAAAAATCTCATAAAACATTTTTGAATACACATATTGGCACTTCATTTTCTTTGCAATGACTATATGGCTTGACTTGCTATTATTGGATCATGTCCAAACATATTAAGATCCCTCTCAGAGTTGTAAAAACGTAGTGAAAAATTCTCAGGGATTTGTGCAAATGTAATAATAATATATTAGGTATTTCTGTCATGTGTATATGCGTTTGTACTACATGCCAACAAACACGCACATCATCGTTTAAAAGAAAGTGAAGATGTAAGAAGGAATCCATTTTCTCTTCAGTGTGTAGCAAGTAGGTTACTGTACGTTCTCAGCTAGTTTTTTAAGATTTTATCATTTTTAGCTCAATCGCCAACTAAAAAGCCTGTACGCAAAGTTTCCCCTGTCTCGGCTTGAAATTACCAAAAAATCCTATAAAGTTGATCGTTTTGAAGGCTTTACAAAATGAAAAATGTCTTTCTTATCATAGCCCAGCCCAAAAACTCCACAAACATTAAAGCCTTTCGCATATATTTATATCTCTTCTAATGTGCTTATCATGATGTCATCTGTAAATTTTTAAGGCAGCAATCTATGGGGTATAAGTAATTTACGTTAAACACAAGATTTACTTGCTGAACAATCCTGTGTTTTTGTGCTGCTAAAAATACATAAATTGTCGATGACTTTTGTGTGAGGGAAAGGAATACGACTCTAGTTCACTTACGGTGCGTTTTTACTGGCTCTTTTCTCTTGTAATCTTTTCATTTGTCTTGCTAGCCATTCATCTGCGTCTTCGTCATGCTCACTCTCCCGTCTTCCATCCGCAGATTGGGATCGCAGTCTTCGCGTTGTTGTCGTTGCTGTTGTTCCCCCAATACCCGTTCCATTACCGTGTGAACTTACGTTAAAACTTGTTGACGACAGACTTGGTCGAACCCTATAGCCCTGCTGCTGCTGCTGCTCATAACTTCTAGCACCAATTCTACTTCCTGATGGGGCATTATTGCCCCCAGAGATGGATGGTTGTCGTGATACTGATCTTGAATAACTACTTATTGGTTCAGGGTTTACAATCTGTTCCTCTAAAGCTGACTGCTGATAATACTGAGGTACTTGTTGGTGTTGTTGCTGCTGCTGGTAGGATTGACTAGAGGAGAGTCTAGTTCCACCTGGAGTAGAATGTTCCAGCCCTCTGTAGCGGCTTCCACCAGCACCGCTACCGGATGGTGTGTTGATAGGTGCAGAAGATCCATATTGACTTTGATGGTGATGGAAGGCTGAACTGGAGCTACCACCAGAAGCAGGAGTATACCTTCCACCACCACCGCTGCTACTACCTACTATTCCACCTGAATACGGACTACGTTTAGAACCTGGCGGAGCAGTAGATGGTGGTGGTCCGGAAGGGGCAGTGTAAGAAAATGGTAGCGAGTCTGTTCTGGCATGGTAAGGAATATCTATTGACTCAGCTTCTTGCACTAGAGCATTCAGGAGTCGGTCCAAGTCTTTCATTTGGTCGACCTAAATGACAAATTAAGAGAAAAACAATTAGCAAAGTAATTATTACTATTCCAAACATACTAAGCTAGTTTTACTATCAGTTTCATATAGCCATATATGTAGTGCGACAAACGAGCAATTTTCAAAGCTTCCATCCAACTAGAAGCACAAAAAATAATGCTGTAATAATTCTACCCAGTTTTATACTCAGCCCTGCTCTTTCCTCTGAGTCGTTTTTAGGATTTATGTCCGTACAATTCCATTCCCGCATGTCAGTCAACCAATCAACCTTTCATTCTATTATAGCCATTTCAATCAGACGCAGCCCACACAAAAATGTAAATGTGCATACTTATGCTTACCTAGTAGAAGCGTAAATGGAGCACAATAATTCCTTTCTACTTTCTGGCAATTATCAGCCCTCACACATCACCGATTTATTCACCAGTTTGATTTCTTTCGAGGGAAAATACACAACAGCGAGAGCCTTTTACTCGGCTCGGAAGAATTGGACATGAATTGCAAGAATTAGCCTGTCGCCGTTTCTCTTCTCACTTTCGATCTCACAACAGCATGTACCTAGTAGTATTTCAGCAAGGAATAGAGCAGCTTTTCAATCCAATTAGCTTCTCCTTTTTGCACATGTCAACAAACAACTAATTGGAAGGCTGTATGATCAAGTTTTATAAATTTCCTTATACTCCTCATTGATTTCATGCTCATGTTGCTACAATTTTCCACCATCGCCAATACTAATGCATAAATGTCCTTAACGCATGAACAACTAACACCAATACTAGTGCATGCAGCAGCATTGATTTTTGTCTTGATTTTTATTCCCTCAGGAATCTGTACTACAGAATATTCAGTTTAATAGTGATAGTTGCAGAGAAGTAGTGCAGCAAAAACAGCAACCTTTTAATTGAGAGAGAAACCAATAAAAATATACATAAATAAATCTCACATACATGCATGCAAGCAACGCTGTGAAATGTGTAGATTGTATGAACAATGTTATCATGATGACATAGTCAGTGTACACCTTTTTTTCTTTAGTTTCATCATCACCTCGGCTGATGCTATCATCATTTCCTTCCTGTCAAGCAGGATATCAGAAAACGATCTGATTTTGAAAGCTAACCAAGAAAATGCATACATGTGTGAGTTGCTTACAGGCATAAGGTATTTCTGTCTAAGAACTTGTGTGCTCGATTTTTTATTTAAAAAAAAAATAGTTCTGTCGGTTGAATGCAGACTTGCAGACTTCAGTAGACGCAAGAGTGCACGAGTACTTTAGTACTATAACACCACCGTTTCTACCGTAAGTGGTAGTAAATATGTTTTGACGGGTGTCGGTAAAAAAATGTTTAAAGTACAATTTTCTCGTATGTATTTTTCCCTTTTCGATTTTATTCCAATATTGGGTTCATTTGCGCAAGTGGTTTAGTATTCCGTTGAATCAATTCAAAAATAGTTTCTTTTCATTTTTCTTCCAAAAATGCAGTAAAACTCGGGTACGACAGACAAATTTATGCATATTTTGTAGGAAACGTTTCGGTCGACTAATGTTGCTTTATCTTTCAAACAGGCGAAAAGTGCTGTGATATGAAAAAAAGAAGACAAAATTATCACTTATTCTTTCACCAAAATGAATTTCAGGGTGCTCTAGAAAAAAAGATAGATAGACATACACACATACGCCTTTTTCCACATTCACAATAATAGCAGAAATGATCTAATATTATTATCATCATTTTCATTTTTCCACTACTCTTGTGACACAGTACGGTAAATCGACGATCATCTCCGTCATTGAAATCCTGTCAAATGAGCCATGATATGCATACAAAGGTGAAGAAAATTGCCCACTGCGTCACATAATTTTTTTCTTCTCTATATTAACTCAATCGCTCATAGAAAAAAGGGTAAAAAAACATTTCTCAAATTATACATCCTTCCTTCCTTCCGCTTTTCCTTTTTTCTGCTCTTTTCATGCACACCAACAGACACTGACACAGAAGCACACATAATAATATTATTACCCAACAACCACAAAAAAAACCAACTCAAGAGAGAAAAATTATTTTCTCACATTGTAAATACGCACTTTTTCTCTTGGTTTACTCTCCCTGTTTCTTTCCATTTATTTGTGGAAGGGAAAGAGAGGCCTCTTCTTCATCCATTCCATGTGTCTAGAAGATTATCTCACTAAAAATTACTTGATTATCTTCCACCATAGTCATTACCATACAGTTTCAATGTGGCAAAGGCAAGTTCTCAGGCAAACATATTTACAATCAGTCAGGCAGTTTCTGTCTCCCTCTCTTCTCTTCCCCCTCTGTTTGCATTAAAATATCAGATCTAGATCCAACCGAATAGCACGCTTACATTTAATTTTTACTCTTTTACCGAGCAATCTACGACGATACATTTATAGATGTTTTTTGCAAGAGTGTAAATGCAAAGTAGACTCTTTGCTGCTGGCTGTTGTTGGTTTGGTGTGTAATATCAGTATATCAGTATCACCGTGTCACATCTTTTTGGTAAAACTTCCTGAAGGCTATAAACTTTTTTTTTCTCTCTCTTTTCTTTCGTTTGCTCCACTACTGCTCACTCACTCACTCACTTGTTCGATTTCTATACAACAACCCACGCAGAATTTGAAACACGACCAAGAAAATTAGATTATTCCTCTTTTTTTTGTTCTCAGTCAAGTTGTGAATGTTAAGTTAAGTATACAGAGGGATAAGATTTTGCTTACACAAGCCAAATGAGATATCGTGGTTGTCTCTGTACATACGTATTTATCTTCAGTCTTGCACACAAAACATAAATATTACTAGGAAAATTAGAAGAAGATTCGGATAGTGTAACATAAAAATTAGATTTTTTTTTCTGACAAAAAAATACGGTTTCAGTTTCCTTCAACTTTTGTTTGTGTGCTACTTAGTTGAGGAGAAGGAGATGAGGAAAAAAAGTTTTACTTTCAGTTTCAATAATACAGCTCAAGTCAGTCATCGTCAGTAATAATATGCTGCTATGCTGGTTTCTCTGGTTTGGTTTACTCATAATATCAACGGCAATGCCAATATATATATACCAATTTCACATTAAAACAACGAAAATGAAGAGGACGAAAAGAAAGAAGCAAAAGTGAATACGATATTATTATATTCGTTTTCATGAGAGAGTCTGAAAAGAGAAACACAAACAAAACATGAAAATGAAAGCAATCAGTTGTACTACAACGCAAAAAATATAGATGTATGTATCTTTGCTTATTTTAACTTTGCCAGCAGCGTACAAAATGTTAAGATCACTTGAAAAATACATTACATGGAAAACGCATGAAATACTTGAACCCATCATCATCTCTGACGACGGCGACAATGTTGATGTTGATGATGATGACGACGATGATGATGACATGACAGACATACATGACAAAAAATCTCGCAATGTATTTACACAAAGTGAAATACATCTTATTTCACTTTTCATGGCACTACCACTACTAAAAAACGAGACAGTAAACTAGCAAAAATAACGTAACGAACACACACAAACACAAAAAAAAGTCTTGCAACAACGCAACGATTTATAATGATTGTTGATATAAATAGCCATGTTGTTATAGGTAAACCACCCGACAGACGGCCTCCTCCGCATCATTTACTTTTTTTCTAAACAACCTGATCTCATGTCAACAGCGTCGGGAGCCAGACAAGAGAAAGGGTAAAAATGGCAGCATTTCATCACAACCAAAACAATATATTTAAATAAACGATTACTTTTTTTCTGCGTCTACACCCTAGAAAATGAATGCAAATGACCATAAAATAGGTTTTTTTTTTTGCTGATTTTCTTATCTTAATGCAGTGAACATTGCTTAGTCGAATTGTTTTGTCTAACCGAACTGTTGTTGTGAATAAGAAAGTAATGCCATTGAACAAGAACAGCATAATCTATAGAAAGACCTATCACGTGAAACAAAAAAAGTACAACATGGACATCATTTACTATGCTGATATATTCTGGCCATCAGGTAAAAACAGTATGGCTAATAGACCATTATTTTGAAGATTGTAGAGAATACAAGCAAAACAACCACAAACATTTTTACAATCTGCCATTTGCTGACGAAAACATGATCTGGTTGAGCAGAAAAGGCAATATGAAGACGACTGTGTTTAACAATAAGCTCTCACGACACCATAGTCATTTACATTGCCATTTAACTCTCCAGAGAGAAAACTCATAATAATAGTATAAGTGCATTTTATGCCATTTTCTTTCATTACAATATCTACCATTATTATTACTGCGTATCACACTATGCCACACACGACTAGTATAATATGGCTGCTGACTTTCTCACACCACGTTTTTATTGTGGCAGAAAAAAAAATTCAATTCCCAAATCACTTCTCCAAAAACAATAAGATTACTTTGCGTTGCACACTGCACATTTTTGCTTCTATAATCATCAACTATGCACAAACATGATACGTATTTCGAGTACGTGACTAGAGTACCACATTTTTTCCAAGAGTAGATAACTGCGACGAAAGAGAATAAGCAAGGTACAGAGAGAGAGGGAGAGAGAATCAGTAGTGGAAACAAGCAAGAAAAAATTGGAGAAAAAAATATAATCACACTAGTACAGTGGCAAAAAAGGCACGTACACTTGCATAAGCCAGTGGCATTTTTTATCTCTGTAATACCCAGCTCAGCAGTGAGCTGCTGAGAAGATAGACGTGAAATAATAATCACATGAAGAAAATTCCATAACGGGCATAAATTTATATCCATTTCCTCTCCTTATTATTTTTACGTGAATGAATCGGTTATGGACAAGAGGAATTTTGATACAGTTTTTTACAAGCAAGAGAAAATGAACCATAAGATGTTTTGCTTCTTTTCTAGAAGACACATAAATGCAAGAAGTAGTTGCTATTATTGGATTACAAGAAATTTTCGTTTGCTTCTTCTGATTTTGTTTTCTTTCTGCTTGTATTCACAATCGACGACATCATCATCATCATCATCATCATCCTCGACATTACACTGAAATTCAAGAGAAAACAAGGAAAGTTTTGTTACAAAGACAAAGTAAAAAAAGAAAACAAAACAAGCAACATCCATTTCAAAGGCAAATAATAGATTTGTTTGTGGAACAAAGGAACGAGTCTCTATTCGACAATACTTCTATTATTATTATGCGTCTATTGATATCACCCTAAAATGAACGCAGACTGCCTAAAAAAATATCCTTGAAAGACATATATTTAACTTTGTTCGTTCGTGCAATAAAATGGTAATATCATGGGCAAAAATAAATAAATCATCGTAAAGCATACTTGTTCATTGCATTCGTTTGCCTCAACTGAGATTGGAGATCCAGTTGAACAAAGTTGTCAAAATATTTCGATTGGTGAGAAAGAATGCAACTGACAGAAAACTAGTAACAACTGAGAGCTAAAAAGCGAAAAAGAGTGGGAGAGTTTTCCATTTCTATTCAATTTCTGTCTAGGAACAATAGAAAAAAATGCTGTACCGTCACCGCATACGTATTATACACGTTCTTACGAATTGGGTAGTTGTACGAG
This sequence comes from Lepidocyrtoides sp. E14, assembly GCA_027743805.1. Lineage (NCBI taxonomy): Eukaryota > Metazoa > Arthropoda > Collembola > Entomobryomorpha > Entomobryidae > Lepidocyrtoides > Lepidocyrtoides sp. E14. The sequence continues at coordinate 29,635 of JAHZMZ010001039.1, forward strand.
AATGACAACAATGACGACGAGTTGGTAGTTTGAAAAGACAAGTGATGGGAAAAGCGTAATAAACGGATGATGTTGATGGAAATGAGAAAAAAAACCACAGGTTTTTTACATGTTGGCTTGGTTTGCTATTTGAAAGGCCAAACATGTAGAAGAAACTGTACAAAGTACGAACGTGTGCTGTACTACATCATTTGCCCAGGAGAACGGCGTTGTTCAAAGATGGAAAAGCAGAGGAAGAAAGCGGAAAAGGAAATGAGAGGATACACGTCTTTGAATTGAAGAGACAAAGGGGGATTGAAATGAGTTTAAGATCCTATCTTCTCTTCAAGTACGTTTTCTCTCTATCTCTTTCTGCTGCTGCTGCTGGTACTGCCTGGAAAAGGTTACGACAAAAAATTGAATCGCTGCTGCTTGCCGTGTGCTGTCTGTTCACCTATCCAACCATTCCACTTACTCTGCCAACGCAATAAACTTTGTTTCCAGTTCGTTAGCTATGCACGTAAATAAAAACATTGAGACTACCTACAAAGGTCCTTCTGGGTATTTGCTCTTATACACAAGAAAGGTAAAGCTTTTCTCGCAGTTTGGTTAGGATTTACATTTGAAACACTCGAGATTGTAAGGTTGAGTATCTTTTTAATTAGTTTTAAGCCTTACTCAATATTTTTCATTTATTTCATTTCCGGCTGACTCCACCAGAGAACTGGGCTGGGAGCGTCAAATGAAGTTCTTTTCAGAAAAAAAATATGAAAAAAAGGATTTAAAACAGTATGATGGATAACGACTTCTATTAACCATACAATACTTTTCTCGTCTGTAAATATGCATGTCTTCCATACAGTAATTTATTCTCTTGGTTTCACATCATAAAATATAGACTCTACATTCCTCAGAAAAAAAATTTTTGATATAGGAGACTCTTTTCCGTTGCTCAGTCATTTACGTTTGACATGCTTCATTACTTTATGGAAATAGTCTTGTATGCATGCCATGTACTACTCCTCCTCTGGCTCTCATTTCTTGAATACTTTGATGATGTTTCGTGATGATGATGATGATGACGGCGGCAGTGATGAGGGGGTACACACACAGCCTCTTCATCATCGGTGTCTGCTATCTTCATGTCTCTAAAATAACTGCTGTCTTTGCTAATCAAATCTAAAGTAAACGGATGAAATTGAAGGAAGGAACCATACGTGCATTTAGGTACAAACTCGCTAAATAGACATTTGCATGCCGTTGTTGCAGTGCAAGTAGGTAAGTATAACATACCACCACCGTATTCAGCTTGATTACTTATAACATAATGCCCTTATATAATCCTATATTATGCTACATACGTATGGCTACATAAAATAAAAGTAATGCAAAAAGTGTAAACCAAAAAAGAAACACTCTTCAGCCAGCCTGTCTAAATCACTTTAGTATTTTATGGCTATCCCAGATGCAACATGACAGCAGGCACACACACCATTTTTCTAGAGTAGTTAGTGAAACGTCTTCCTTCCTTCGTGATAATAATTGCAAGTGCTCATGTTTGCTGTGTACTACTAAAAAAATCGTAACTTTCATTCTATCAAGTTAGACGCTGGATGTATCTGGTTACACAACCTACCTACATGTTAGCATATGTCAAAGTCAGCAGTCGAGAGATTCATAGAACACTCTGTGCACACAAGTATTCCAGTTTGAAACTCCAAAAATATGAAATCTGTCTTGCTTTGATGTTTCTAAGCAAGAGATTAGTTTTTTAGCCTGAAGCAGTAGTAGTGGTACCCCACGCAAAACAATGCATGTAGTAAATCAAGAGAATCCAGTCAACACACGAAGAGCTCGTCGTCCTCGTCCTTAGCTCGTTGTCGTTAATCATCTACTATAGCAGCCATTTTATCCTGAGAAAATATTCATTTCACGTGGACATGCATGTCTAATTTAGACAGGCCAACATTATCATTACAGAGGCTAATTAAGCATATTAAATAATTCCCGCTTTGTTATTCCATGCAAATCAAAGAAAACATTAGAGGACAAAAGAACCCATCATCATCATCAATCAGTCAAGCATATATGTATGCATAGAGTAATTTCTACATGGTCGGTCGGCCCCCGGCCGAAGTGACGATGATATGAGATGTTGTTGTAGTAGTAAGATAAGGAATCAGTGATGATGATGAGATGATATGGAATTATTAACGAAGATTGAAGACCAAAAACACATTCCTTTGTGTTACATTTATAGCACACCATTAAAATCAGTACGTCATCACTAGATTCGCTCGTCATACGATAATACTACGTGGCCGTAACCGTTGTATTTTTTTCAAATTTCCATTCAATTTTGTCATACACACTCTCTCTCCGTCTCCATCTCGGTACTAACGCCCATCAGTAAAATCTAATTAGCTGTCACTTGTGTATAACAACCATATACTTCTTTAATTTGCTGCACCCCGTCAATAATTACATTGTTCACGACGAGAGATGAAACGAAAATGTCTGCGCAAATTGCAACATTCTCTTCTGCTAGTATCGCGAAAATCTACTTTTATGACTTATTAATTCCAGAGAGCTATAAACAACAAGCAAATTTTTTATCGTCCTACGTGCACAGCCTTCTAATTTGTTGTGGTTGACCTGCATAGAAGAATTACATATTGCTCGTCATTGACAATGGCTGTGAAATTAGCGTGACATATCCCTCGATTTTTGCCACAGCGTGAATATATTTGAAAAAACAGGATTTATCAATTTCCAACAACGTGGGAATGGAATTCATATAGATTAAAAATGCTTTGCTTACTGCAAACACTGTATAGCTGTTGCTTTTTAAATAAACGACGTGAAAAAAGCAATAGATTATTTATGAGCTTGCAACAACGACGAAAATGGCTGGGAGAAAAAAGGAAAAGCCCAAATAAATTTTACATGTTGATTCCACATATAATTATTATTATCCTTTCACAATCCCAATTCACTATTGTACTTGATGACGGCGAATGGCGATCTTCAAATGTATGAGCTTTTTAATGCAAAAAAAATGTTAACGAAGAAAGCTCATGCTGCGCTGCTGGGTTGATTCAGCAAGTTTTTTTTTTCTCCCTCAAACCAAAACTCTGAAAATCAAAATCAGACATGAGCAAAAAAATAATCTTATGCAGCTTGGCCAGATGTAGAGAAATATCTAGTTTAAGTGAGTAAATAGAGGAAAGAGTGCCAAGCATAACACAACAAAATATTTCGATTCTCTGCTGCATCCCAGCTTCAGATTATATACAAAAGTACATGTTGTGTTCTTCCATGCATGGGATTTCTACTTGTTCACCCACTTTTCCGGAAATGATAAACAAAAAATCGCCCGTGTCATGTGCAGTAATCTTCTACTTGCTTCTACTATGTGGGTCTATCTATGCATCTGGAATGTTATATATCTGGGTTACAATAATCAATACTCTGTTTTCAACAATTTTATCTTTTCGTTTAAAGCGCATAATAATTACTTTTGTTAAAGACATTTTTGTTCAGAAGGGCGACTGAATGTAAACAGCAAAGTGTAAAAACTGGTATTTACAGTGGAATGAGTTTACACTTAGAGATTTTCCTCTTTTATACATTTTTGTACAATTTGCTTTGCTCGTTTGTGCATAAAGTGTTCAAGGATTTTCCCCAAATCAATCCTCTTATGTGTAGTTCGTTATGGCTAAATAGAAAGTAAGCAGATCAAAGACACTTACCGATATTCCGGAATCCGCTAACGCCTTGTGTTTAATTAGAGGATTAACTATTGCGTACGGAGACCCGTCCAATGGTCCATCCACATGAAGCAACGGAAGTTGTTTGTGTTGCAAAATATGCTTGTGTATCTGATGAGGGTAAACCGGCACCGGCTCACCGTTACCATTCACACTCTTTCTCTTTTGTACTTGTGCATACAAAGCCTCTTTGATTTTCTGATGGTCTATAGATGAAGTCGCTGACCTTTGTTGATGTCCACCTGTACTACTACCACCACCTCCTCCACCAACACCACAACTGCTAGCAACGCTTCCACCTCCACTATCACGATCACCGCCACCACAACTAACACCACCACTTACTCCAGCTGCTGCTGACGACGGGATTCCACCACTTCCAATCTGCTCACCTGCTGTTGTACTACTGCTTCCAGCACGTTGAAGGGAGCAATTGTCCTCCTCGTCTTCCTCGTCTAGAAGGCCAGTACAACCAGAATCGGGTAAATCTTCCGGTGAAACCCTTTCTCTCTCTAACACGGCCGATGACAACAGCAGTCTTGTCTCTGGATGAAGCTCAGTCTCGTCTACTAGGTCTCCTCCTAAAACTTCTGCATGTGCATAGTTTTCACCCGAACAAAAATATTCTTGCTTTTAAAACTTCTTCAATCAGCCCACACGTTCACAAAATAAAAGTATAAAACTGTTCGCTACTACGCCATGCATGCTCTTCTACTACTCTACTGCTGCTGTTACCGCTTCTACTTCTCTTCCGCTACTAAACTAAAAACTTTTTTTTTTCGAAAATACGACATGCATATTGCATGATGATAGAACGACCGTATACATAGTCACAACAAAAAGTCAACTTTAGTAAATTGTATGCATTTACAGAAATAAGCAAATATTACCTACACACTATTCCTTCACTTTTTTCACATTGACTGCACGTATTTCTCTTTTTTTCCCTACTCTACCCTACTCACATATACACAGCAACAAGAGAGCCTTATCAGCAAAAGAGAAAAAAAATTGTGCTGCTGCTGGTTGATAAAATAAGACTTCTTGACTTTTTTTTATTTAAGATGATGAAGAAGATGATGTGATGTACTACGTGTGTGTGCTATAATGTTGCAGCTCCATTAGCCAAAGAGCAACAACAACATGATCATCTTCTTCTTCATCTTCTCTCTCCCTACTTGTTCTACTCATGGAATACGCTCGACTACTAAACCAAATTGCAACTCGGCAGATGCATAAGTATACGTGTAGAAAAAAGCTTGCACTACAAAAAAAAAATCATCGTCAACATCTTTACCACCGCCACCACCACCAACATCCATCCATACATATACCATCACTAATAATATATACTATGGCCATCATTACGTGAAAAAAAGTAACGTTTTGGAATATGTCTATGAGTAAAGTTTTGTTTTCTGTGTGCTTCTGCTGTTGTTGGCGTTGTTAGTATGGTTGGTTTGGTACGTATGTATGTATATCTGACGGCGGGTTGATGGTGATGCTGATGATGAGTTAGAAGAAGAAGTCACTTACTTATGCAATATAACTTTTATGTTAAAAGAAAAGCGAGAAGAAAAAGAAGTTTGAAAGCGAAAAAAAGCATTCTCCTGTGTGCTATCATACAATTCATAGAGACGACCTAAAGTAATATTAGCAATGAATATACATGAAGCTGTAGTAGTAATAGTAAGTAGTTGTGGTAGTAGTAGTAGTGCCACTACTACTAGAGTTTCACGTTGTTGTAAAAGAGAAAAAATGAAGCGCATGCCAAAAAATCGGTTTGTTCTCCGCCTGCTTGTGTTGTATAATACTTTTGCTCTTCTCTCTCTCTTTTAGTATTAGTATTCTCTTCTCTCTGTCTTCTGAATACATATATCGAGTCGAGTATGTGTGAGTGTGTGTGTGTGCACCACCATAACACTACCATGCACACATCACAATCACCAAAAAAGCTAAAAGGAGCAAAAAATGCACGTGGACTGGACTGGGGTATTACATCGTATCGTATAAAAATAATAATACCATGCAAGTGTGTTAGGTATATAATGTAGTTGAATGGAAAGAAAGAAGGAAACGAGGAACCTGACTGACTGTTTTTTTTCTCTTTTGAAAGTTAGTAGTATCGCTGCTGATGTAGTGGTCTACATAGTTCTGCTTAACAATGCTGCTTAGTTTTGGTTTGGTTTAGTTTCCCTTTGCCTCTTCTTCTTCTTCGTCTTCTTCTCCTTCTGTCTCCGTATGCGAGAGGCATGACTCTTTTTTTTAAAAACAAGTGAACAAACCAAGTACAAAACAGAGCGGTGAATGCCATGCCATGTCATGCCACTACTATTGACTATACTAGCTAGACTACAAGATAGATACAAATCTACCAAGTCAGAATACAAAACTGTATGTTCCGTTTCGTTCTCCCTCTCTCCCCTTTCTCTCTCTCTGACACACACACAATGTTTTCATCTGTAATTGACTTTTGGATGAGTCTGTATAGGTAGGCTCTTTTCTACATCTGTGAACTGAAAAACTGAAGGAAGAAGAAGAAGAGCGTGTGTGTAGTGTGTACTCTATCGGTGGGTGAACATTGTTGCTAACTTTAACAACTTCGTTTATGTAAGGAAATGTTCCATACTTCCTTCATCAAAAACTCTTACTTTTGCTCCGGCTACTACTATACTATTCACCAACATGCATGAATTTTTGTTACATAATGCATACATGACATAGTTTGCCTCATTCCACGCTTTTTTTATAACAGGCTGTCATATTTGGTTGGTGGATTTACGCGTTTATTATGTTCAGTGGAAACTGCTTCCTGAAAGTGACTCTTCCTTTCATTCAACAAGAAACACTGACTGCTAGCTGCTGCCGTTGCTTGTAGTCTTACTGCTTGTTTGGGCATCTAAAGAATCCAATACATTTAAAATTTTTGACTTGACTTTATTAGGCTTATCCAAGAAAGGCAGTCGAAGTAGGAGTAGCAGTAGTAGAGCAGGTCTTTTGCTTTCAAGAGATTTTCTCTGCTTCTCAAGTTGCACTTTCAGCTTGACATATCACCATTACATCGTGTAGTACAGTGGCCCTTTTCCCGTCATGCATGTAGCAAAACATGAGCATCTGACTAAAGTAGAAAATAAATGGGCTTCAACATCTCGTCCTTTTCACATGAGAATTTTCAGTAGTTGTAAAAGAGCAAAAAGGAAAAGAGCACACTCACAAACTATCAAGTATCGCATGGCAGTTGAAATAATAGAGATGTGCTGCTCAGTAATAAAATACTTTTAATGTATTCATATATCCAACCTGCTAAAAGACGAATGGTATCTTGCTCTCTATCGAATCGAAATTCAAAATGTTTTTTATCATCAACTTTATAGCCGTATTTTGTCAGATTATCCTCATACTATTCATTTTCATCAAGTGCGATGCGTTCATCTCTCTCACCTATAACTTTGGTCTCTTGCCTGAGCTCACTGATTGCGAATAAAAGGAGGAAGAAAACTGCAAGAGAAGCAGTGCGGTGCGGTGGTGATGTGAACAGGATACAATGAAAATTATTGCCGCAGAGAGCTAGAACACTTACCTCTCCACATAAGTATACATGATTCATCATCAGATACAATGGAATGTTAGCTGTGTATGATAGGAGGAAGCTATTATAATTATGAATACCTGCCATATATTATAACTTTTTACTGCAACAATTATGATCGCGGTATGCACTTCTTTCTAGTACTAGACAAAAGTTTAATATTATGCTTTGTTCATCTCATTCAACGCCTCTTGTAGTGGAGAATGGTGAATGTAAGCACATTGTAGTACATGACATTACTTCCTTTTCATTAACCACCCCATTCATATTCATAAGCTGATGGCTGATACTGTTTCCAAAAGTAAAAGCGTTTCAACTTGACTTGAGTCATGGTGTGCGCTTAAATTCCCTCTACACACTTTGCGAACCTTTTATATATAATATGCTAAGCAGTGTACAAAAGGAAGGAAAGGATTTTTAACGATGTAATTGTACGAGTAGTGATCAAAAGTAATAAAGCAGATGATCATCCTTATCATCATCATCACCATGATCAAATAAATAGAGAGAGAGAGAGAAAAGAGGAGCAGAAACCGTCTGGCTTGCCGTCCCTCATGGGAGATTACAGACACCGTTTCCTGAACCAGTACAGTATAAGCTCTTTTTATTATACAATGCCAGACCAGAAAAAGAGCAGCTTACACAGCCTCAGTCAACTAACGAGTAGTAAGTACTATACCATTTTCAGTCTTGTTGATCAAAAGACTTCTTTTCTAACGAGTACAATTTATTCATATAGTAAAAGTGAGTAGTCGATGTGTGAGTGTGCAGTTTTTTGCTTTGCTAAGCAAAATCATCCATGTAAATATTATATGGATGAAATAAGTGAAAAGTAAGAGAGAGAGAGAGAGAGTATTCGAGTTCTCTCTAGTAGTCGATATATAAATTTCGATATCCCATAAAACCTTTTTGAGATTCTCCAGAAGAATAATGATTAGGCTGTTTCAATCCGACTATGAGTTTAGCCCACATTCATTATCCATAATTTGTGATTAACCAAAATGAAAGAAATAGGAAGAGGCCAACCTAGTTGACTCGAGTCAAAAAGAGTTATTGTAATAATATAAAAGTATGGTGCCACTGGTGGTGCTGGTAGCAAGTATGTATGCACAGTATATTATGCAGACCCAGACTATCTTGTCACAACAAAATACCAAGCAATACAACAACAACAAAAAGTGTATACAATACATTGGGGAAAGTTTCGAGGAGTGACTACTACTGAATGAATCTAGGTTTCTCTTTTTTTTGTTTCTGATTTTGAGTTCCAATATAGCATACGGCAGTTGGAAAATAGTAATAATAAAAAAAGGAGGAAGAGAAGAAGGAAATGAAATGTGAAAAGGGAGGGCAAATAGGAAAAAAATACCGATCTGCTAATGTTTTGTGGGTTTTTGTCGAGAGAGCGGGTAAAAGAGGAGGATGAAAAGTATTGAGCACCAAATTCATTGACCTCAACCAGTTTATTTATTGGCCTAGCCGCATACCCCCTTGTCACTTTAAATTGCAAGAGAGAGAGAGAAAAAAACCCAAGAACAAGTGCACTTTATATATTTATTGCTAAATTGTGTCTGTGTGAGTATTTTTGTGCTTGAAAAATATCATCCATTCTTATTTACTTTTCCTTTGGTATTTTTTTTTCTCTTTGCAGGAAAATCACCAAAAAAGATTAGGTATAGAAATTTATAACGTGTCACGGACTAGCCTTTATGGCTTGAATTGAATAATCATTGTAGTATTACTCACGTAATTTATATTCATCTGAGTAAACGAATGTAAAGTACACTTGGGTTGAAAAGAGAAATTATATTAAAAAAAGAAGGATTTTGATAATGAAACGTGAGCTGGAGAGGCAAAGGATAAAGAGAGGGAGAGAGGGCATTTTGCATTCATCGTGACTTTTTGTCGTTGTTGCTGTAGTGGGCCAGCCAGCAGCCAGCCATGCATGATGCTTACATTAAATAGCTCTTCTCATGCATGGAATAAATAATAAACAATTTTAAAAAGACCATTTCAAACATTTAATGTACGTATATGAAAGCAGCTNCCATGCATGATGCTTACATTAAATAGCTCTTCTCATGCATGGAATAAATAATAAACAATTTTAAAAAGACCATTTCAAACATTTAATGTACGTATATGAAAGCAGCTCTTTTGTTAAATAGAATTTATTATACACCATGGGCCAAAAATTACAGTTTTGTAGATAAAAATGGGAAAGCATGCATAAAATGTACTTTTATGTGTGTAGGTAGGTACGCATGCATGCATACATGTATATATGACATGTTATCTTGTTTGGTAGGCTTGTGTTGTTGTGTACAAAGAGATGATGAGCTACATGGTTCCACACTGTGTGCTCTGTTGTGTATCACGTCATGTGAGAATCTTTCATTCTTCTCTGATTAAAAACTTCAACATAACAAGTTTATAATAGTAATGTGGCTCGCTGTAGGATAAGTTGCCTAATTTGGAAAGAAAAGGCTCATTTTGTCCTAAAATGGAAGCCTACAGAATGGAGAAAAGTACGCTTTCAAAAAGGGAGACTAGAATGGTAACATTCCAGGCCATTTATTTCTCCTGAGAGAACAAGATAGTAGAGTAGAGTAGAGTACATTGTGAGAGAGTCACAAGATTATTTTTTTTCTTCCACGTGTACAAACCATTTTTTTCATCCCAAATTAATAAAATAGAAATGAAAAATAATGTAGTTTTCCATTAAACATATAGGCCTTGAGTTGGAAGATTTTTTATTATTTTTTTCTATGATTAAAACCTGAGATTATAAAACAGGGAGAAATCTCTTTCAATAGGATTCAGCGTGTAAATAGCGCTCAGCTTAAGTAAATACAGACTTATTCTACTGACACATAAATATATAGAGAAATTCATGCATTCAGAGAAAAAAAACTGAAGCCAGAAGAAAAAAATGATAATAAAACAACACGAACATTGCAAAGCAAAAGTACTTTTCGCGCAAAACGAAAGGGCGAGCAGTGGTGAGCCCGTGTGAGCGGCATGAAGAAGAGAAAAAAAGAAGATGACGATAGAGGAGTAATATAGTTCCAAGATTGAACTTTAAAAGCAGAGAATTTACTAATAATAAAATAGGTAGAAAGGATTGAGAAGAAAAACTCAGCCCAGACTTCATTTCATTTCTACAGACTAGACTGCTGCTGCTGATGTAGTTTATAGAATTATTAGTGGCCAACCTGCTGGTTTTATCAACTTTAGTGAAAAGTTTGAAATGAAAAGATTAGTTTCCCATAAAGACCCACACAGCTTTCCCAAAAGAGAAAATCTTTCCAACAAGAAAAATCGAAAAATTCCCAAGAAAGTTTACAAATCAGATCAACTTTTTTTTTACCTCTGCAGACAAACAACATAAAAAAACGAGAGAAGCTTTTTGTAGTATTACAGTTTATGAAGAAATAAATAACTTCATTTTTACCGTAGGCAGATAAAAAAGGTACCATTACGTAAACAACAAAAACCCCAACCGGAAACAACTACTTTAGTTCAACTTTCTTTAACAAACTTGTTCAGAGCATGGCTTTTCTGCTGAACAAATATTATTGTGATGTGACTGTAAATTTTATGCCACGTTCATGTAAAAGTCACAGTAGAGACGTTATTATTGCAGCAGTTGTATATTATTTAGGAATACGAACACCACGCCTTTTGTGCACATAAGTATGATATATTATATTGGCACTTACCCGAACCGGGAGTTATTGTAATTTCCGGTGTCTTGCTTCCCGATCTGGTAGTTTCAGTTGTTGAAACAGTCGCGGTTCCCTAGAGAAAAAACAGGAAACAAACCATCAGTGATCGCATTTAAAGTGTAACCCTAATCGTTTACATACATAGCATACATTGTGCAACAACCAAAAATCGTTTTTCAAGTATTTTTCCTTCGACATTACACGCATTTTACCACTAATTGTTTACCAACGGAAAATGTGCAGTGGCGACAAGATCTATTTTAGATAGGGCATACATGACAAACAGAGAGCAGATTGCTTGCTCACGGAATGTGGTGACTGTCTCTCTAGAATTCATATATAAAAATGTCAAACATTGCATAAAAGTACACCGAGCAACTACAATAATGGAAAACGCATTCCAAAAAATGCGCTTCAAATTTCCGATCAACTGGAAGCACACGTTAGAGCAAGGATATCTATCTACATGATACGATTATTGCCTCTAAAATACCATCCAAAAACACATGAATTTCTGGAAGGATTCCATTACAGGACATTTTAAAGTTCCGGTTTTTTTTCTCAAATGCTCGGAGAAATACGACAATTGCATCGCTCTTTTTTATCAATGCTACTAAAAATGATTTTCTTCCTACACGTCTGCACTGCTTTAACTATATACTGAAAATAGTATGTAGTTCAATGTGTAAAGCGTGCATTCATTCAACCAAAAACGCAATCTTTCACAACAGTAGTAGTAGCAGTGTTTTTCCTTTCCGCTTTCAATTTCTATTTCAGATTCAATGACTTGTAAATGCGTGTTGGTTTCCTTTATGATCTTTCCTGATGGCCCAATAAAAGAATGTCCAGGGATGCTTACCTAACACAGAGCAAGAAGACGTTTGCACAACAAACCCTACATACATTTTATTCTCATGATCACCACGATGATGATGATGGTCGTGCGTGCATGAACAAATCTCAATTCACTTGGGTTTTCTCCTACAGGTAACATTACATTTGTTGTAAATCATTGGACGGTAATGCTATTGTAAAGTTCACAGGGAAAATAACCACATAGGTATTATTATATGTAACAAAAGATGATAAAGTACCAGCCATTGTACTCAACAGATCAATCTTTATCATGAATGATGGAAGCCCAAGGAGCTAAAAGCACCTATTTATCAATACAACTCTCTGCTTTTCTTCTCTTTTTTTGTTGTTGACGTTGGCTAAAATTGATTCTTGAAATGTGAATGCTTGCATGCAAATAGTTCATTTGAATACAAGCTACCATCTGTTGTAAAAACGGATAAAATAGAACATTTTGTTTCCGGTTATCACTAATTTACTATTTAGCGTTGCTTTTATCCTTGCAATTTTCGTTCCGTTTTTAGGGTACATTGTAAATACTTAGAAAAACTCCAAAAAACATTTCTTTTTTTTGTTGCTTTGAACCAGTAGCTAGTTTAATATTTTTCCACTAAAAATTGCTCTAAAAGCAAAATCACATTCTTCTAAATTTTTTTTTCTTCTCTTAATGCATGACTTGAACGAGACAGTAAGGTTTATAGCTTCATTTACCAAATATTTAGCCTTTTAAAGAAAAGATAAGAAAGGTTATAAAAAGATGAAGCCACTAAAACACTTTTACTCAGAAAAACAGTATAATTTCAAGACGACGACGAGTAGGCAATATTCTAATTGGATTGCTTGGTTTAACCAGTCCCAGATAAACAACCTGCGACCTATCTGCACGTACACGTTTTACGTGTCTACTTATGCCCACGTGTGTGTACTATTGGTATGTCATGTACGCAAGCAGCATACACTTTAATAGTTTTTTTTTTTGTTTTTACTTATTTATTTTATGCCTAAAACAAGCCCCCTTTACTCATCTTCGAAAAGTTGCTTATTTATTTATTCTTATTCACTCCTACGGCTTACACGCTTTTTCCTTCTATTCATCACAAGCCAAAAAAAAAAAACTGTCCAACAGAATTTCCATCTAGAAAACATGCATAATTCGGAACACGTACACACACACGGTACACTTTCACAATTGCCAAGAACAAAATATTATACATATTTTTTACCTTTGGTTCATATTAATGCGCAATATAAGCTCAAACGAACAATAACCAAAAAATATGTACGTTTTTTGTGTAGTGGTGGTATAGCCGCAGTAGCTAGTAGTACTAGATTTAAATAGCTTTTGGGCCGTAGTAAAATAGAAACAGAACTGTTAAAAATTATGAGTGTCTCCTAAAGGATTTTTAAACGACCATCGTAACCTTTGTAAAAAAAAATATATATAGATAGCCACATTTTTACTGGTTGTACCACTCTCATTTATTATTTAGAAATCACTTACATTATCCTGAGATGAGGACGAAGAAGCAGATGAAAATGAGGAGTGAGGATGATGTTGATTGCTTCTTTGTAAAGCCTTTTCTTGATTCATCATAATTTATGAGTGCGCAAAAGAATACCGAATAACAAAATTGCAAATGAGAAAAGTGAACACGCAGTGCGCAGTAGTGCTTCCACTATAAACGTATACGAATACCAAGAGATAAATAAATATATATGCTCGCTTTATTTAAAGGAAAAAATAAGATCACATCGACTTTATATTCTAATTTAAATAAGCACTCTTCTTTTGTGTGGGTAAATTGAAGTTTAAAAAATGGAGTATGTAGTTGGCTCCTTCAGTTATAGTGTTACGCATACACAACACGGCCATAATGGGACTCTTGAATTTCCAAAGAAAAGATTCAAGTTGTTTTTTTAAAACGAAAATGTAAAAGAAAACAGAAATGAATTGCAAAATGTTTTTAGCATAAGAGAAAAATGGAAATCTTTAAGAGAACAACGACATGGTATTGTGTTTATAGTTTAAAGTGAAATATTATGAATTCGAGCAATGACAGCTTCAAGTTTTGCAACGTCGTCGCCACTCTAACTATAGCGTTCCGAATGATTTTTTATGTAGCAGCTAAGCTCTCTCTAGATATATCGGTAGTCAAAAAGGAAATTAGGTTTAAAGTAGTCAGCACTTTCAAGTATGCTTGTTGAAGTAGTTATGTCGATGAATAAGGCTGACATGACATTTGAACGAATTGTGAGTACTACAACAACTACTACTACGAGAACTAGAAACACGAACACAACGGCTTGTCATTTTGCATATGAGAAGAAAAATTGCAGACAAGAATGTAATGGATGATATCAAATATCAAAATATTTTGTCTACCACCAAGTTTTTCTCTTCTTTCCTGTCTAAAAATATGCAAGCTACATTACACTTGTCCTAATTATATGATTGCTTCACTCTCTCTCAACAAGAGTCAGCAGGTTTCAATGACATAAAGAGCTGCACAAAGTAATCAGCAGAAAACTTGAGTGGAAAATTTACTGAGACAGCTGAAAATGTTGAATGAAGGCATAAAATCAATTAAAGAGCGATCATGAATAAAAATGACCAGAAATATTACTTTTGGTTGACTAGCATGATGATTTGTTGGTGATGAGAGTGCCATCGATTTCTTCGAAATCCCATTGGCTTTGACGATAGCTTTTGATGGTGATGGTCGTGCATTATTTTGCCTATCAGCTTCACTGGCATTTTTATTATAACCCCGATTCCTACCATTATTATCATCATTATCAGCGGTCGTCGTGTGTAGGATCACGGTTGTTGTCAGCGTTGTTCTCCCTCTGCCTGTTGGAGATGATAACGCTGCCGAGCTGGATGTACTTCTTTTCAACTGATAAGTTTTATAACCGCTGCCACCACCACCACCACCACTGCTGCTGCCAGCAACGACAGAAGTTGAAGGCGAGTTCTTTATGTGATTTGCAACATTGCTGCCACCACTTGCCTTGGTAGTGGCAATGATTATAATAGGTTTATTATTCTTGTCATTCTTGTTAATCGCTGTACCATTGCTGCCGCCGTCATTGGGGCCGCTAGTAGCAATGGCACTGGAAATGTTCGGGTGACTGCCAGTTTTCTTTCCAATTCCATTTGACTTGGAACTGGATTTTGCTGGAGGAATGATAATATTATTATTGTTATTGATAGCATTGGCTCCATCGGGACCATGATCAACGTCATCAGCAAACACTACAGTTTTGCTGCTACTTTTCCCAATGGAATGTTTTGGTGTTTCTCTATCATCGCCTGCCTGAGTACCCGAGTCTGTTGAACTGATGCCACCACCGACACCACGATGGCGGCCTCGTCCACTCCTGCTGATTATTTCTTCCAACTGTCCAATTGCATTTTGAATCTCCTCAAAGTCTGGATTATCAAATATCTGTTTGGACGTGTCGCTGAATCTATCCTTCATCACTGGTAGCGTTGAGAGAGGTGGTGAGTGATACTATCACACAGCCACCAGCACACACATGTAATATAATTTATTGCACTCTTTTAACTTTTTCGTTTGGGTTTTTTGATGGTTGCGATGTGATCAATCTGAGAGAGGAGTATAATGATGATGGTATGGTGGTGGCGTTGATGGAATATGCGCGTGTGCGCATTCACGTAGATTTTCAGCTTGCCAGCACATGAACTTTTACAATCATCACATGCTCAGTTTGCATGGCTGATTGACTGACGGTCTTTCTGACTTATGTTCAGTGTAGCCAAAAGAAACTGTATACAATCACTTTACTTGATCCTTGATAACAAGATAAAGATTCAACTTAAACTCACTACCGCAGTGTGGTCGTGGTCATTTAATTCTGCTGTTTGACCCAACAAAGCGTGACTGACCGGCTGAATCCTTTTTGGTAGAAAATAATAAGTATCACAAGAGAAAAGTGTAGGGGGAATCACTGAGAACAGCAGGGAATACACAAAATGAAAAAAAAAACTGTATATAGTTAGTTAATGTAAAAGTTGTATAAAAGCAAGGCGTACTATTGATACACATCAATACGCAAATCGGAGACGAGACAAGATCATTTTCACCTTTTATGGTGTAACCGTTTTGTGCTTACTCTGAGCGTGGTTTGTAGAACTGTGAAACTAGAAAGAGTGTATCCACCCGGTTAGGATTTGCACTGACTGGTAGTAATAATGATGATTCTGCTTCAAATAAGCTTGTCCATATAATATTTGAATGGGAGCTCTCTCACATCAAAGTGTTTTCTTCCACCAACTATTTTTTTTTTTTTGCTCTGCTACTATTCATAGCCAGATTTAGTTAGATATTTTGGACAGCTTGTTAAAGCTTTTGTTGTTTAACTTATTGCTACTTAAAATGTAAATGAGCTGACAATAGTGAAGATTCACGTACTAGTACAGAAAGCAGACAAAAAATATATAAAGTATTACATCCAGGAAGATTATTGCATTACTCTATTCAGCCAGACAGTCTTCCATAGAAAACTAGAAAAGGTCAAAATGTAATAGAGAGAGAAAAAAAATCCTATACATATGCATTTCTAATAGCTTAAACTGTTATTGAAATGTGTTTTCCTAATGATGATGATGTGTTGTAATAATAATACTATGAAGCAAAACTTTAACCAAAAAACTTTGTTTCCTTCTCTTTAAAAAAAATTCTGACGTATACAAAAACAGCAACAACAACAGCAAAGCAGCATCATCACTTATTTCGTGATATGTGCTGTTACATATATAGCCACAATAAAAAAAACAGACAAAAATACTTGGAGTTTGAAACTGCTTAAAATATTCTATTCCTGCATGTATTTTTTACTGTTTCTCTGTTATACTTTCAGTGGCCATAAAAAGCTTCCAAAATGTCATTGAATTAGCATAACATAAAATATTATGTGTCTTTCTTGGTTTGGTTTGGCATGAGTAAGTATGTGTGTTCTTTTTCTGCCACACAATTGTTGCAGTATGCCATATAGCAGTGCCTGCTGTTGCTGCTGCAGCCACCCGTTTTTTCCCCCAATAACTTTTGTTTCCTTGAAAAGTTTTGTGGTCGACAAAGTAGTTAAAACAGCATTTAAAACTTGTTGCCCAGCTGGCAATATACTGACGTTGATGATGATATGATAATGAAAAAAAGGAAAGACAGTTTCATATATCTTTTTAAATGAGCAAACTAAACTACAAGTTCAACACGATCTATTAAGCCCGGTCATACTTTTAGTTCGTGCCACGACAACTTGTTCATTTTTGACATCATTATCATTGTCGCTGACTTGTTAGCCGTTTTCTACTACTTTATCTCACCTTTGTTACCTCTTCTTATTTACTACTACTTGTTTTCACATATTATATATCGTGTACTTGCTAACTGTCTCTCTCAGCAAGAAATAAAATGCCTGTAGGAAAAATTTGCATTATAAATAATTGCATACGCTCTCTATGGCAAGTCGCAACCACTATTATCAGCATCATTGGACTGCGATTGCACAAAATTCTTATCAATGCACATATAATGTGTATTTATTTACGTTGGCTCAAGTTTTTCCATGAAATTGAACAGCATGTGAAGCATGTCATTATAATTATGATGATGACGAAATCATATATACAAATTGTGGCTTTTTTGTGATTTCAGCAAAACGCAGTCAGTCACGTAAAAATGCAGACATACTCAAAATGCATTAAAAACGTACGAAATTTATTGCACATAAATATTTTATTTTTACTGAGCATGTGGCTAACTCTGCAACCGCATTTTTTGGTGGCTCCAGATAACGGTTTTCATATTTCCATGCACGGTGTCATCTATGTACGATCACGGCTGTTATCAAGAAGTAACAACAACGCACGACATGTGTTTGCCTCTTGTTCGTGTTATTTTTTTTCTTCCTCATTTTTCATCAAGCAGTTGTTGTGTGACGCTTTTTGAGGATAAAACGCAGCAGCTGCTGCTGCTGGTATATTATAGGTGGTGAACAGCATAAAGTACGCAGTGACAGAATATGGATGGCACATGTAGTGCAAATGTGTCAACTGCACCTTGTACTCGTGCTAATCATCATCTTTTAAAGCACGTTGGCGTTTTTGATGGTGTTGTTGGTGGTATGGTGGTTGAAGAGGTGTTGTACTTTAGTTAGCCGAATTTGCGTGCTTGTTGTTGTGAGATTTGAAAAGAATGCACTCATTTCTCAACATACCGACAAGGGAGATGGTACGAGACGAGAACACGACAAGTGATTAAGAAGGAAAGGATGATGGCAGTTCTCAAGCAATAATGAATCAAGAGAAAACACACCGACACGTTTTAAAATGAAGTGGTTTACATTTCTAGGTTGCAGAAACATACCACACGAATGTAAAGTTTTTCCGGTGCTTGCATGCGTCATTGTAGCATACAGTACTCCATGAGGAATCCTCAGTTAGGAGAAGAAAAGGATGCATGATTAGTAACAATTGTTCTTGACACGAATGTCATCCATTTGTAATAATTTCCCCTTTTGTTTTTGTGTACAGAATGCCGTCTTTTAATCACTCAGTTCCTGTTTGTCCTTATTTAAACACATAAAAGCATACATGTAGACCATACATTAAAACAGATAAATTGGGAATTAGAAAGACATGCCATGCAATCGACTAAAACTGAACAATTGTACATTAAAATGAAGAGATTACATGCAAAAAAAGTGCAATGCAATGGCATCTCCTCCCATGTGCTTTAAAACGCTTCATCATTAGCACAATGCAGCAGCGGCGGAGAATAGGGCAGCTTCGCTTACATACATTGTGCTTGTTGTGGAGTGATAGGGAAAGAGGAAAATGAAGAAACGCCCAGCTAACACCATCTCTCTTAGTTTTACATAAGCCGATTATAATATTCTGTTTGATGCAAATCTGTGTGTGTCTGATGATGCAGCAGTAGTAATAAAAATTAAATACGAATATTTTTGGTGTGTTTGCTTAGTCACTCCGACTCATGGTGGTGGGCCAACAACAATAAATTATCTTATAATTAATTCAAAGAGGACATAAAAACAGAACAGAGTGTAAATTTTTTCTAAACTTTTCTAATATCTCTCACTGACGCCTTACTAAAATGAACAACCAAAGTACAAAACTATGTACATGCGTTGGCAAATAGAATAACATGTGTCACCAATTTAAAACAAATAGACATATTAACAAACAAAAAATAACGATAACATTTTCGCTTTTGAACAACAGGGCAGGTCCTGTAGAGAATGTCAAATTAGTAAATATCCCCATTAAATCTCTACATTAAAGCAGGGCAGTACACGTTGTCCCTTTTTTGATCACTTGCGTATGTGTATGTGTGTGTATACTACACTCTCCAAGTGTTTGAAATGGTTGCATGACCGCCTCATAAGATATTTAATATTTTTATTACCAGTGCGGCTCACTTGTTCAAATTAACTTTCACAACAACCAACCGCCCACAAAAATTAGAGACTAGAGAAAATTCCATTGTACAATTGAACAAAAGTACAAAGGGACACCGCTGCTTGAAACCACTCAAGGGTATAACGACACACTGCTAATCAAATAAACTGAAAATTTTTTCCCCTTGTAGGGAGCACGTCTAAAATATGTCGTCTGACATGTGAATTTTTTTTCTTGCCACTTGTTGTACTTTCCACTTGAACGACGCAAGATGATAGTAGTAGCAACAGCAGCTACCAGTTGGCGACGACGATATTTAATGTCTAGATGTAACAATGTGATTTAACTGTGCAGTATTAACTAAATTTGTCTGCTTCATAAATCCACCACTAGCCTGTAACGTGAACACCAGCTTTCTTCTATTCAAGTCTGTCTCATAAATAATATGAATTAAATTTGAAAAATGAATAGCAGTACATAATGGTGCAAGTGTCAAGGAGCGAAATAATCAAGGATTGTTTGTAACGGAATGATATTATTCAAGAAATAATTTTTTTTGTTAACATGTGTAAGCTACCTTTTTTTTAGTATTGTACATGAATGTATAATTAGGCTTCCTTTTATGAAATCAAACCAAACCAATGTTCATGTCCTATTTCAATGTCAACGGTCATTCACATCGAGGTGGAACCAATCTAGGTTTAAGTGAATGAACTGATCTACTTAAAATTATGTATA
>JAHZMZ010001040.1:0-14165 GCA_027743805.1 Lepidocyrtoides sp. E14
GGCCAGTTGGAGTCCGAACGGAAGGACAAACAGACAAATCATGCAAAATCAGTACCTTACATGGAATTTGCATGCAAGTTTAAAAGAAGCAGATACTCATACAGATTTTTGAATGTGTCCAGTTAAGAAACAGTACAGCAACATTGTTTTTAATTTTCTTTATTTGCCTTATTCGATGTGTCATTTATCGTTTCTAAAAAGACAGTAAGATTGAGATTGGCTTGGCACATGCTGAGTTTAATTAAAAACGGGAACAAAAATTGTAAACTTTATTTGGAAAACATTTTTTTTTACAATGGTATTAATTTTCTTCCTGAGCGTTTGGAACTATCATCAAAGGAAATCGTCAAACTTACAACGGAGTCACTGGCCTCTCTTCAATCCACTTTTTGATCTTCTCCAACGAAAAAACTCCGTTTTGATGGGCCTTTACCACAGGATAATTATCCATAAATGTGGTCGCAGCTTCATTACCGTCAGCGTTGGCTTTCATGAAAATTTCAAATAGTTCGGTGAAGTGAGCCAAGATCAAGTCTGTCCATGTGATTGTATTTCCCACCAACGGAAAGAACTCGCCTTTACCTACTTTTCCCTGCTGTTCAGTTAGAATCTTTTCAAAGACAGAAAGGTACCTGGGAAAAGCCTTTTCCAGACAGTTGGTCCTCGCGGTTGATTTTACCTTTTCATCTTCAGTCCACATCAGCTCCATTTCTGTGACGGGAAAATCAAATAAAAAAGTAAAAGTGTAAATGTCATAAAAAACTTTTACAATCATTTACACTCATTGTTTCAAAACATGAGTGCTGGTTTGAATCACAAAACGGAAACCAAAACCCAGGGCAGCACTTTTTCCGGATTTTATAAGCTCTACTTGATAATCATATACCCAGATTATTACTTCAAGAAAAGCTCTGTTCTTCCCACCTTGTATTTACACATGTACACACAACATGCAATTCGTTGACATTTGATAACACAGGAAAAAGGAAAGTAATTTCCAAGCAGGTCCATTTTCTTCTTATTGTTCATAAATAATGCAAAAAGCAAATACAATCAGAAGCAGGTAGCATGAAAAGCACGTTCCATGTAACATTTTTTTTTTGCTAAGCCTATTTGTTTGTAAATACTTTCAGTTTCACTTTTCCTAGTGGCTCTCTATTCAAACTAGTTTCCAACAAGACTTTAGTACGTAAATGCTTAATGCGTACGAGGAGGGAACAAATATAACACCTATACCATACTTACTGAATTTACAGCCATAAGCATTAAACAAAAACAAATGGAAAATTCTAAAAATACATAATTGCATACAGGCAAGAAAACAAAAGAAATAATAGGGGTGAATGACGTCATCAATTTTAGAGAAGACACGCGCGATGAATATTGCAACCGAAAAATATGACATGCATATTATTGCAAACTAAATACCTACAAATTTCTTTTAAGATATCGCATGTCCCTCAGTGATGTAATAATGTACAAATAATACATTTTTGATTGGCGAATGGCAAAGCATGCATAAATCCATCCGCATAATATATTTTGTATGCATAACAATCGTACTCAATAGCTCTTGAGGTTTATTTGATGTTTTTTTTGTATTCCAACTTGTTACGTCATCGCATAATTGTAAAGCATCAAGCTATTATTTTCGTGCGTTAGTGCAATATTATGTTGTTTCGAATTACCAAAAGAGAAAACATTCAGTCTGGAAGATAAATACCCTTTGGAAAATTCGAAGAAGAGGTCATGTACGGCATTTTATACATTGACGTATGCATGCAGCTTTAACCACACTCAATGCTTAAGAATCTTATGTTGCAATGTCAACATGAATTTTAATAAGTTGAATAAAAAATGTTCATTACCCGCGTCAATTTAAAATCTTATTTCGTACGTAGTATACCTTACAACAACGATGCAAGCTTTCAGGGTGCTAACTACTTTATCTTCTTTTAGTTGTCACTTGTGTTATTACCCCATTCTAATTTAATGATATTCTCTTCAAGTTCTACTTCTCTTTTAATAAAATTAGCCAATTATTATTAATAGATAGGTATATACCTTTCAGCATGTCCTTGACGCAGTCTGCGTACTCCTCACACTTGGCTTGTTCCACATTCGTTTTCGCGGTCAAGTTATGTTTCCTGGCGAGATACTGAACAATTGCATATGACTGGCTGAGTTCCACTACAACTTGTCCGTTATCATCTCGCTCCACAAAAGACGGCAGCTTGCCGTAAGGATACTCTGTGAAATAAAAAGAAAAGTAGGGGAAATCTGTAGCATTAGGAAAGATAAATAAAAAGAGATTACAGCAAAAGTTGCTGTGGCGACAGTGACTTAGATGATTTCTATTAAATAAGTACTGAGTCGCCAGCATTTCATTCACTTGATTAGTTTCCAAGCGGAGCAGAAGAGTCAAACAGAAAGTAGAGCCTACAGTTAAACTGGACGAATGAGTGCACTAATTACGCTAAGCTTATTAAGACTTTCGTTCGAAGAAGAAGTTAAGTCCTCTGTCTTACTTTTTCCCACTTCTTTCACACATAGTTCTGTGGTTCAGAATCTGTACTTTAACTTGATAGAATGTAATAGCAAGAGTTATATATAAGTTATATACGACATGTGTAGTATAAAGTCACCACACACACCCCAGATAATTACGAGATGATGACTACGCACCACGGTGATGCGATATGACAACTGCTCACTTTACGCATTAATTGGCCCACTTTCATTGTCTTACAGAAATTTGCCGCAATACTTGAGTACTTCTCCTTCTTCTTAGTTCTCAGCATCATCATCAGTATGTGTGGGAAAGAGAGTGACCCCAATATTTACTCTGTAACACGCAGGCTTTTAATTTCGACAAAAACGATAACGACCATCGTCTTCATCTTCACAACTTGTAAACCCCATTTTCCATAATACTTAATAACATGTAATAGATAAATAGCTGTAATCTTTCCAATTAGAGCCTCTAACTCAGAAGGAGCGCATTACTTTTGATTATGTATTATCATTGAATTCATATGACGAACAGCTTATATTTTTAAGTTATTATTATCTTTCTTACTTTTCGCCCTTTCTTCCAAAGGAGCCTTTTCAAACTCGTCCCAATCTACGCGAACATCCTCAAAATCCTCACCTACCAACTTGAGTAAATAGCGAATTGGCTCTACGAGCCACCGGTAGTTAAAGTATGTAACTGTATACTTGGGACGGGAACTTGTCATGATGAAACGTCTTTTTGCTCGGAAACTTCAAAAAGTGATGAGGAGCAGTAGTAGCGAAGAATCAAGAATTCAATTTTCCAACGAGTTGAAAAGTTCAGAGAAAAATTAAAACTGACTGATGTATAAAGATTACGGGGAGTTTTAGAGGACAAAAATCACTAGGAGAGTTGATTCCTGGACGATAATAATTGTTATGCCGCTTTCAAAGTGTAAATAGTTGAGCAGTAAAGACAGAAAATACATACCATGCATGTCTCCTGTATGTATTATGCATACCTACCAATAGAAAAGTAGCCTACTGCTTTTTTTCAAGGTCATCAATCAAACTTACATGAACAAGAGCAAAAAATACATACCTAGTTGGATGGTGGTGGGTGACGAGTGACGACGACGAGACGATACATTAGCAAATATTAAAATCACGAGTAATAAAATATCATGTAATTTGTATTATATAAGTATCATTCACCATCATCACCGTCACATTCGTTGGAAACGACAGAGTCAGAGGTAAATTATCTATATGTACCAACCAATTAATGTTGAAAAGCTTCACTGGTAGTTTTGCTTGAGCATTATTTGTTCTACTAGCCTACGTCAGTCAGAGTTTTTGTTAAAAATGCCACATTGAAAAAGACTTCCATTATTTCCAGTTTAGCAAAAGAGTGTATAATATATGCACTGATAATGATGATATACAATTTTTTTTTAAATGTGCTGATGATGACGGATTTCCATTTCCTAATTTAAATAGGTAGGCAGACGACAATAGAGCCAATAAATGACTTACGGCAAAAATATGGCTACATTTTTTTTTGCTTGTTGGCCAGTTCAAGGTTAATGCTGGTTAATAAAGAACAACCGATTACGTTTATGTACAAAGTGATGCATTTTTAAATACACGCATATCACCATGCTTACATAACGCATAGCTATATGCATATACATATGAATTTGTTTTTTTTTAATTATTATTCTCACTTAAGCATGAACAAATATTGAAAGAGCAATTGTAAATGTAATTGTCGTAATTAATCCCATAGTTCCAGTTAAACTATTTGCTGCACTACCTCCTCCTTCTCCTCCTTCTCCTCCTGGGGAGGTTTTGGAACATACTCCCACTCCAGGGGGCAAGTTCTCCACCTGCTGGCAGACAAGACCATCCCCACACCGAACCTTTTTCAATCTGTCGTCAAC
This sequence comes from Lepidocyrtoides sp. E14, assembly GCA_027743805.1. NCBI lineage: Eukaryota > Metazoa > Arthropoda > Collembola > Entomobryomorpha > Entomobryidae > Lepidocyrtoides > Lepidocyrtoides sp. E14. The sequence continues at coordinate 4,437 of JAHZMZ010001040.1, forward strand.
TATAGGATTATTTTGTGTGCCAACGCAAGCCCCCTTTTCCGATCCTAAACACTCCATAGCTTTTGCATCCCATGCCATGTTGTAGCTCAGTTCACTACTCACAACATCGTTGCCACATTGACATGTTTTCGAAGCTTCCTCACAGATTAGTCCTTTGTTCACTTCGCAATGATCGTTTGGACCGCACGTGCTGCCAAAACTTTGCTGGTGACTTTCTACAGCTATCATTGCCAGTAAAACCAGTGAGAACAAACACCAGTTTTCAAGGGCACTCTTGACTTTCATCTTGTTTGTCCTTGGCATTTGGTTCCACAAAAGTGTCTCTCTTTCTCTGTCAAATTGAAACTCTACAAAAAATAAATAAATAAACAAAACATCACTTGAGTTATGTATTACTGTATTTTCCTTCCAGCAATAAAAGCTGAGGGAGGAGACGGCTGGCTGGCCTGGAAGAGACACTCCATGTTATTTAATTTTCTAGAAACTTTAACATGGCTTGCTTTTCCTCATTTTTCTACCTTATTTATTTATTATTATTTTTCGATGCTCAAATGTTTTTCCAAGCTCAATTCAGAAGGATAACGACGCACCGAAAACTGGAAATCCGGCCAGGCCTTTTCACCACCACTGTGTGTGCTCACTGTAAGCAAGATTTTTTGGAAGTGAAATGTTTCAGGAAAATTTACTACTCATTCGCTTCAAGTCATCACGTGTATTTACTTTACTACTAGCGCATAAAACTTCAGGTGATCACTGGCTATGTACTATCATCCAATGCTAATAAATCATTGTATGCACAATGGTATTTCATCATTCTGTTTCATTCCTTTGTCTGTCACAGTTTTATACGAAACAATGTTATCATTAAATCTACCAGCATCATCGTTAATACAACAAAAAGAGGAAAACACATAAGCATACGTAAATTACGTTGGAAAAAGGGGCAGATACCTGGTGATGATGATGATGATGATGACGAGAACGAAGTGGTATGGTTTTTATATGGAATTTTTCTTCTGTACTTATCAATTATCACGTAACCGGAGAAGTTTATATTAGGTATTATTTATTAGCTTTATAGCATTATTTTTTGATTGATCATTATATTCAAGTTGAAAACCATCATTGAACAAAAAGATGCAAGCAGAATAGTTTGTAAGGTGGATTTGCTGCACACTTAAGTGAAAACGAGTGAATCTATACGCATTACATAAGTTTTGTTGGATAAGATAAAATAGAGAGCATGCCAACTAATACTACTGCTTCAATTTTTTACCTGCGCAAGTATCAACATGCATAATATCATTTTGTACAAGATTTGATTTCTAGGATTTAATTAGTATGACAATCTCACAATTCAGTTGACAGTATCTCTAGTGGTGGTGGGGTAGTAAATGTACCTATGTAATTTATTGTGCTTGCTTGTTTACAACAGTATTGAAATAATAAGCTCATTGCGCCAAATGTCTAACATTGATGCATTTGTAAGCACTATATATAATCCTCTTCTCTAGTTTCATTTACCTTTTGCTCAGAAATATTTATTAAAATACGACTATCTTTTTTGTAGCATTATGTGAGTTTGGAATGATGGAAACAGAGATTGANGCATTTGTAAGCACTATATATAATCCTCTTCTCTAGTTTCATTTACCTTTTGCTCAGAAATATTTATTAAAATACGACTATCTTTTTTGTAGCATTATGTGAGTTTGGAATGATGGAAACAGAGATTGAAACGAAAATGGAATATAAAATAAATTTCTACCATAGATACGTTCATATATTATTATTGTACATTTTAGCGACAGTGATGATAAGAGGATTAAACTGTTTGTTTGAGCGTATATCATGTTATTTCTATGCAGAATATCTTATATTTATTTTGTGAATTTTTTTTCATGGATTCCATATTTGATTTCATTCCGCAGAATGTTTATTACGAGTTTTCCTCTGTGACATTGATCGCTTTTGCAGCAACATTGCTACTATGACGTTTGTCTTTTTCATGATGATGCTCCTCATACTCGTAAACTTGATCCTTCATGTGAACGTCTTTCATTTCTGGTAGAAGTAAAGCGATACATGCCGCAACAAGAGAGACAATTCCAAATATGACAGAAGGTAAGTCTGGATACACGGTGGTCTATTATGTAAATTTAAGAGAAATGAAAATAAAAATTTGTCATACGCATTTTCTTCAAACCTTTTTAGGTACGTCATCAAAATAATTTAAGATTTACCAGCATATCTGCTACGTAAGGAGCAGCAATGCTACCAATCCTCCCCATCAGCGTACCCGCCCCTTGGCCGGTACTCCTTACAACAGTAGGATATACTTCGCTTACAACCAAGTAAAGAACGGTAAATGCTGAAGCTACAAATAGCTTTCCTATCATTGATAAAATGGTACGAACACCTTCATAATCTGCCGGGGTCACTGCTATCGACAAGGCTGAAAGCCCAGTTAAAATATAGCAAACTATAGTTGTAGGACGGCGACCCCACCGTGACAAAAATGGGATGGGCAGGACGGATGCGGGTACTTCCATAAATGCTCTTATGTATTTTGAATGCCACATAACCAGTATTTTGTAGTAGCGTTGTGTTGGCGTCATGACAGGTAAAAATAAAATAAAATAAATCATCAACACAGATGTACATACATGTTTAAAAGATCATTAGCCTTCAAAAAACAAAAGATGCGAAATACTTGAGCAAAATAAGAAAATATTCACTATTCTTCTTCTTCTACTCTGGTATTATATTTTTTTAACCTACCCGAGAGAAACTAGTAAGTAGGGATTTGTTGTTATAGTGGCACTGCTGAAAGCAAATCCATAGTACACAAACGCTACAGCCACAAAAAGAACCCAGATTACAAGACTAATTCGTCGTAGCTCACTGGTACTAACCAAAGCACTGAAACTTTTTGCTGTGGCAGATACTCGTTGTATACAATTGCTGCTGCTTTTCTTTTTCCTTGAACACTTTCTCTTTACACTGGAATTTTCTCCTCTTTCCATGGAATTACTAGTGGGCATCATCATGCTTTGTTTACATTCCACGTTCTCTTGATCATCATCATCATCAGCAGCAGCAAAAGCAGCAGCATTGCCCTCGTCATTATTAGCATTTGGCGCATAATCACGTAAATGACATTGGCGAACACATTTCATCAGCTCGGCTCGTGCAGGCTGTGGTATTTTTTTGTTAAATCTTGCAATTTTTTCTAAAGCATGTACTGCTTCCTCATCTCGTCCGTGCGATGCCGACCACCTAGCAGATTCCGGAAATATCCTGAGTACAAATGGACAAACAATTTTGTTGTGTATTTTTGTAACAAGATAATTAAACTTCAAAAAAACATGTTATTTTAGAAAGTTTGTAGACTCCCACCAGTAAAATGACAAAAGACTAAGCGTGGTCAGAGTAAAGGACAGTTGAAGGTTGGACCAAGATCTAATGAAGTATGCGTAGATGGGCATGATGCTGTAGCCTACACCAAAAAATATTCCGCCAATGCAGTACATCTTTGCTCGACTTTTCGTATCACAATGCTCCAAAACTATACAAAGGAGAAGAAAAAAAAACACGGTAAAAGTTGAAAACTAATTATTTCATCAATTCACCCTGAAAAAAGTGCCGGGTCCCTCATGGGGCTCTGGATATTCCAATGATTTGAGCACATAATCATTTACAAAAGCTATTACTATATATTATGCATCATGAATTAAATTTATTCATACACCAAACGCTCGTTGCCTGCATGCATCCAGCCGTACCAATAGCGACAAGAAAACGACTTGCAATAAACATCACATAGGAGCTGGAAAGCGAGGTCAGAAAACCCCCAATTAGCACCAGCGCTATTGATATCAAAGTTGTTTTTCTCCTTCCTAGGATCCTATTGAACGGTAATAAAAGATGGGATCAAACAACTTGCTCCTATACGTGAGCTGCTTTTTCCAAAATGTCAATATTTGTCAGGCTTTTCTATTCATTGCGTTGTTGTTGTGTGTTTTTAACATGACAAGACAGGTACTCTAACAACCCGTTAATAATAATGATATAGGAGAATAAATAATAAATTATAGCTGTTTTATTACTTGTCGTTTAACGGACCAAACATCAAAGTTCCCGTAAAAGCACCAATCATGTATAAAGCTTGAACGCTCGCTACAAGATATCGCTTGCTGCACACCAAGTCAAACTGAAAAGAATGAAAAGAAGGTTTTATAAATATGCTTAAAGAGAAAACATTACCGTATCAACGTCGAGACACATATACACATTTTGTTGCTTTCGTAAATAATATTCACTTTTTTTTTTCTTTGAATGAAAACAGACCGGAAAAAACGTAAACATTTCCTTTCTCTCTTGATTGACGAATGACAAGATACTTAGAAAGCATGGAGGTAGTGAAAGTTGGTATATTTTTAGTTTTCTAATGTACGTTAACAATACTCTGAAATTTTTTTTACCTCTGTAACAATAGTCGATATGTAAATGGACTTGTCATAACTCCAGGCTTGACAAGCTTTTACATTTTGTGGAGGTTTTGCAAGAGTTGGCGTGAGTAATGAACTGCTTTCGTCATTGTCGATGTTGCCACCGTCACCACTGCCAATGTTAGTGGTTTTATTACCAAAGACAAGTTCGTAAGCTACTTGAAATTCTCCGTGGGATTGCTCCAGTAAAAGTTTGTAGTCAATGTTGTAATACTGACACTGGTCATATTTCCACTCACCGGCAAGCTTTCTAAATGGAAACGGGGAGAAGTTGTGAAATACAATTATTTTTTTTTTTTTGTATTTGACAATTAATCGAAAAGTAAACTGATGTTAGGTAAAGCAGTAAAAATAAGTAAGTTGAACTGCAACTGTATATAGGTATACTGTTGAATAATGTTTTTTGTTTTTTTTTCTCTCACGGATAAATTTTCGGAATTGAAATATTTTTAATTTGGTCTACACTCCATGAGGAATTTTCCAGTGCTGGAATATAGCACCAGTGTTGTGGTACAGCACCAAGGTAAATGTAGCCTAAATGATTCCAGGTCATCATAAGAGTCTACGTAAACATTTCAAAGTAAAGGAATTTATAGTTTTAAAAAAAGTTTTTTTTTTGAAATGCACCAAGTTATTCAATTTTGAAAAAACATCCTTGAGCTTACTTGAAGTGAGCAAACTCCCAGACAAAACCACTGAAATCTCCCATGACCTCCAACAAGTTGAAATACACTTTCAAAACCTCCCCCATCTCGACTACTCCCAACAGTTACTCCCATTGTCTTTTGTAGAGAAACTTGACTAAATAATAAAAAACTCCCAATTGCAACTCTTTGCAAGTCAAATTACTATCAATGAAGTTGAAATAAGTTTTCAAACTATTTGGAATTACTGGGGCGTATTGAACACATCCTATCTCAAGAGAGAAAGAAACGACTATCACAAAAAAAAAAAAGTTTATAAACCTCTAGCTCACTTGTATAAAACTTTAAGAAAATTAATTTTTGCACTGTTTCAAGGGAAAGACAAAACTAAAACATGTCATGCTGTTCAATGTCAGGGGATAGTCTTTATGACGGCGATGGATGGCTGACGTAAGGTTCTTTCGGACGACATATTTAATTCAAGGTGGAGACACAGGTGACATTTTAACTGCTGTATGCCGTCACCTTTTTATTGCATTTCTTTGATTCACTTTTGCCACCTTCGTCGTCACCTTCATTTTAAAAGTATTCATCATTTATGATCATACACACACATTATGAAACAGTAATGCAATAATATATGACATTGGCAAAGTGTTGACTAGTTAAGTTTTTATTATAATGCAAATACACTTTAAACAGAAAACTTGTATCATTATCATGGAAACGTCTTTATCTTCATTTTTTTCCTCATCTTGATACCTCGTCCATTCCTATTTGATGCAATATAAAAAAATTGGTTTATGGGCCACAATCGGTCGTAAAACTTGAGGTAAAAATGCAGTAGAAAATAGTGCAAAAGTAAGAATAAATTCTCCTACAAACGGGTCACAATATATAACACTGTAATCCTCACGTATGATATTAAATGTATCGGTTGATGTTTGAACAAGCCCTTACACATTTTTTATATAAAGTTTGAAGAGATGGACTGGCCACAGTCCAAGCCAGGCCATCAAAAAAAAAATAAATAAACAACTTCACCAAAATTACTTCTTTTTTTACTCTTGTACCGAAGTTCTCTTGGTAAAGTGTGTTTAATTTGTTTTCAAAGGAGAATTTATTACTTTATTAAATGTGTTGACAAGATGAGAGTAAACTATACTCAAAGGAATAAAAAAAAGAAGATCAAGTGATGAAATGTGTTTATTGCAATTTGCGTCCATCCGAGAGAGAGAAAAAAAAACTCGTAAAAGTTTACTATGAAAGGAAATATCTTGTTTATGTGAGTCTCTTTCAGAAATCAGTAAATTGTCAGTTTTTTTTTCGCTGACCAGACCGAGACCACACCATTGACTATTGACAAGGCAGAGAGGTCGACATTTGGTACAATTTGAACCTGATTTCTTTATATAGAATGATTATGTATAATGCATTAGTTTTGAACACGAAATTGTGCGATTTTGTTGATTTTGTATTCATGGACCCATTTCAAGGATTATTATTACATTTGATAATTTTTCACATTGCGTTCCTTTCATTTATTTTTTTTGAGAAATGAAAAACCACGTGGCATTTTAATAGCTTACTTGGACCAGTCTGTTCGTACGGTTGTTTGGTCAGTTTTTTTTTGTACGCTTATTTTTATATACAAAATCCGATGCTCCTTTCATTCGTGTTTGATAAGTAGGTATTCAATATTGTATGTATCATCATCGGCAGGCTTAGAGCTTATAATGTTTTTTGCACAGTAGGGATTTTATATGACCATGGCGATAAGTGTGCATTAAGGTCGTAATCTTAAATACTTAGTTTTTGATAAACACACTGAGTGCTAGGTTACTTTTTGTCGGTTATCTTGATGATTAGTGGATCTATTATCCGCAATGCCCAAAATAAAAGTGACATTTTAACAAAACTGGATTCCGTTGTGGTTAAGATAGCCTTAATGCCTTTTATCAGTACTATATAATAGCTTTGTTTTTCCCCCTCAGCCAATGAGTCAAAATTCAATTTTGACTCGGTGATAAAAAGAAGGGTTAAAATAAATTAGGTTTGAAAAAAAACAGACATGTGTGAGCACTGAGCACGTATTCACTTCAATAGAATTGTGGGCAACAACAGTCTGTTAGTTTCTTTGTCTTGCGGGAAAACAAAACTTTTTTTTATTGTTTTTAACCGGACCTACTTCAAATCTGGCCTTGTTGGCTAGCTAGTGGGCTGCAACTACTACTACAATGGACTTTTGGAAAACTATGAAAATGTAAACTTATGTTCAAAACCTGCCAGCGGCTTTAATTTTTCCTGATTCCATGAAAAAAACACTAGCAGTAGTAGAAGAGTGTGTTCAGAATTTTTCAAGCTCTTTTATTTTCCCATCAGCAGTCAGTAAACAATCCACTCTTTTACACATGATATTATTTCACAGAAGATAACATTTAGTTTTAGTAAGTTACAAAACATTTAATCAATAAATTTCAGTAATAAGTATATAAAGGTACATACGTACATATACATGCACACAACATGGAAAACTATTTAATTTAACGCTTGTTTGTAAATTCATAAAATTTGTTTTGCGTTTCCTTTTGTGTTGGAGCAATGTAATACTTTACATTAGTTGGTATGTTATTATTATTATATGCTACATAATAATCACACATTTTATTTTCACCCTGAAATAGATAATACATAGTACAAAAAAGTAACTGAGTAATAACTGCAAAATATTAGCCTCTATTGCTCAACTATGTCAATAATTTTGTTGTTTGAGAGAAAAAGTATTGAGTAATACAAATTAAGTATACGCGATTTTTTTAGTATTGTGTTTTTAATGAACTATTCATAATAGTGATGCAATAGGTAAATCTAATTTGTAATTAATTATTTTTTAAATTTAATTATCACCCTTTCAGTTTTATTTATTTTTTGATATGTATGTATTGAATCGTCAGTTTCATCACTTTAAGTTTTTTTTATTTAAATCTCTTCTAAATTCAAATTAAATTTTTTGTAATTGAGCGTTGTTGTAATCGTAATCATAGCCAAAAATCTCAGGCAAAATTCGTTGTAATTTTTACACTTACTGCGTTTCTATAAAATATGTAATTATATAATATATTATCTCAATAATAAATTTGTAAGGCAGTTAGCATCCATGCATTGTCACCGTATCCACAATGCATAATATTAAAATTATAACATATTATGATTTCAAATTTCTAATGGACTATTATTATCACTATTATTATTATACACCTCCAAGTCCTATTGAAGCTGCTAGACTCTGTCTTCTCTTTTCCTCTTTTGCTTTTACCTCTTCTTGAGCATGAAGCTCAATTTCGATAACTTTATCGCTCATTTCTAGCGTCTTCGTTTCAGGCAGTAACAAGCTCACGATACCTCCTCCAATGGATACCGTACCAAAGATGATTGTTGGTAAATCCCTCGAAATGTTGGACTAGAAGAGAAAATCAACAAAAAAGAAAAAGATTTTTATGCTTTTACCATCAAAGTCCTAAAACCTTCTGTTTTTGACCACATGATAAAAAATTGATTGGATGACAAGGATCTATTGAAACGCTTTATTATTATTACAATTGATATTAATTTTTTTTACCATCAGGTCAACAATATATGGTGCAGATATTGCACCAATTCTTCCTGAAAAAATTCCCACGGCTAATCCCGTCGTTCGCAACTCTGTAGGATAGAGTTCCGCTCCCAATAGATAGATTATGGCAAACCCCGAAGAGACAAATAGCTTGGCCAACATTGCCAATGTGATACGAATCGCTTCGTATTCTGGAGAGGGGTCAAAAACACACAAACACACAGGAAGAATAAGAGGGTGGTATAAACATAAAATATTACGATATGGTTAGTGCAACTACTTTATAAAAATGTCAAAGCCTCTTATAATCATCATCATCATCACCGCATGCATTACCATTTGGCGTTTTCGACAAGGCAAGCATGCATATTCCGGTCAAAATGAAATTCCCTGCGGTGGTAGGTCTCCTACCCAACTTGCTGACAAAGGGGACAATCAGTGTATAAGCAGGTACTTCCATGAGACCTCTATATGAAAAAAAAGAAAAGAAGTGGGCGTTTAAAAAAAACTGTGCTTTAGGTACCTATCTACATGTAGGCATGTTCCTAAATAATATAATATCAGTGTTGATTAGTGTTGATGTCATAGTCACGAAGGAACTAATTTCATCATACCCCAGAAAAACTAAAAGATATGGATCACTTGTTATGTTTCCTGCAAAAACGATCCCGTAATAGACCATAGCCACTATTAAAAATATAGTCCAGAATACCAAGCTCCGCTTGCGAATCTCTGCAGTTTTCATCAAATTCTTGAAATTCCGCACCAGTGCACGTAGCCATTTACGAATGAGCTGGATGACAATCATGAATCCTGATGAAGAGGAAGAGTCAGATGAAATTTCTTGTTGGATTTGCTGTGCATGTAGTTGATGCTGCTGCTGCTGCTGGGATTCATCTTGACATTGTTTCACAATGTCTTCCAAATCATCTCTGTTTGGTGTTGGAAACTTGTTAACTAC
>JAHZMZ010001041.1:0-10450 GCA_027743805.1 Lepidocyrtoides sp. E14
GAAAAGTTTTCTCAATTTTCTCCATGCTTTGTATTATTTTAGGAGGAAAGCACAGTGGGATACTTTTCTGGAGAATGTGGCAAAGTGAGAGAAAGAAAGCAATACACATGTCATCATCATCCCTGTTTGTTGTTGTTGTTTTTGGTTGTAGAAAAGAGTGGTGGTGTGAATGAGACTGTTACTGGTTCAGTTAATGGCATGTCGTATCATTTAATTATGTGTCTGACTGAACACATGTGAAATGCCAGCAGAGGAAAAATGGTGTGGTATGTTTTAGTAGAGACAGAGAGAGTGTAGAGATGCGTAGATGTGATGTGGTGATAATGATAATAGCATAATAATTATCTCAGCTTGGAACATGTCTTCTTCTCAGAGTTTTTGGTTTCGTTGACGTATTTACCCTCACCAAATCTCATTACATTTAGGCATTTTATCCAAGCACACAGAGTCATAAAACTGTTGACAAGCAAAAGAGAGAGAGAGAGAGAGAGTCAGCAATAAGAAGAGACAAGACAACTTATTCAACTTGCTTGTGTTTTTAATAAATTGAAGTTGTGCCTGTCTTGTATTATTAATGCATGCATAGCATAAAATGCTGATGGTCAGGTCAGGGCAAACTGCTGCCTCCAAATTTTCCAAGGAAGTGGGTTTCATTGATTGCTGCAGAGCAATTTTCGTGTTTCTCGCAACGCAACTCCAGTTTACGATATTATTATTTTTTTAGCCAGCAATGTTTTCGCTTTTTATAATCTAAAGCTTTTTGGGTTATTGGCTTGTTTTTTTGTTGACTGATCGTGTACACAAATCAAATCGATGCTAATATCTATAACGTAATAATTTTGTGTAGGTAAACAAATGGGAAAGCGGGTATCGCGGAAAAGGGGAAAAAATTGATTACTATTAACTGTCAATATTATCAATAGATATATTATTACAGATATTGTACGATGACGCACGTCAAGCTCTACCGTGAGGAATAAATAAAGGGAAATTTATTTTTAGGATTTTTAGGCAAATGAGTTTTGTTTGGAGAAATAGAATATTATTATCTCAAACAAACAAAGGCAGGATTAGGTAACATGGTTCCCTCATTGGACAACCCACGCTTTCCTTTTTCTCCAGCAGCTTCCGCAGTTCCCTCCCTGCTGCTTTTCCCTTTCTGCAGTTTTTAATTACTCAAGAAGAGCATTAACTAAACTATTCATTTCTAAAATTCTAATCACTTTCCAATCTGTTTGTTTTATCTTGGCTGCTGCTGTTGCTGCTGCATCTTTCATCGCATCATCGCTGCCACTACTACTACCACGCCACTAACAAACGCCGCTTTTATTTGCTTCTCTGCTGCTGTCTTCTCATCTTTCTCTACAGTTCCAGCAGAAGGACGTGACGCGGAGAAGTATTCTGGACAGTGTTGATAATGAGGAGGACGAGGATGTCGAAGATTCGGATGAGATGAGTAACCAAGTTGATATAATGGAAGCACAACCACCCCAACACTCCATGGCCACCTCAAAATCCTCTTTGATTGGCTTGGGGAGAATTGGACTGGGCAGTAGTGGTTTGGCAGCTGGGGATGATAGCCTGGCAAGCTCCATCGATGATATTATGGCACAGTCAGGTCAAAATGGTGCTGTGGATGGATCGGGGCAATGGGAAACCGTGATAGATCCTCGTTTGTATGTGCTGACCGAGTGGGGAAATAGAAGTCCTTTCCAAAAAAGGCTACCAAATAAATATTCCATGTTCCGGCAACAGGTGATGATCATAATAACCCATCATGATGAAACTTGCCTGAAAAGCATTTTTCTGAGTTACTTAAGAACTCTGTAGATAAATACAATCACAACCATGCAAATGAAAATTTATTTGTTTTCATATTTGCTACAAAAGATATAAGACGACAGCGGCAAAAACAGCCTTATTACTGGCCTATTGTTCTCTTGCTCTTCTCTCAAATCTTTCAAACTGAAACTAAACCGAATACATGATAGTATGATCAACGTATTGAATAATTAAATTGGATAAACATGGCAAAGTTTCCCGGAAATTATTTTCTCCTTGCTTCTTATTTAAAAATAGACAGTTGAACAACATGTCAATGACAGGCTTTCATGATCATCATGAGCCTGTTTAGACTTTAGAGAATGTAAATTTACTCACTAATTGAATAATTAAATTGGATAAACAGTGCAAAGTTTTCCGGAAATTATTTTCTCCTTGCTTCTTATTTAAAAATAGACAGTTGAACAACATGTCAATGACAGGCTTTCATGATCATCATGAGCCTGTTTAGACTTTAGAAAATGTAAATTTACTCACTTGACTGAGCTTGAGTGATGATGATACTAAAAGTTTGCTTGTTTACGTCTTTCTTACTAAAAAGCTATCACGGAGCTTGGAATGAACTATATATTTATTCAGCTAATAATGTATACCATCCGCATTATTCTTCCTTTTCTTGTTTTCCTTCCAAAGGTTTTTCTCTTTTCTTCCTACTATTTCCTTCCTTTTTCATTTCACATGACTCAATTTAAACGCCACGTTTACTTGCTGTAAAATGGGAAACACCATTTCCATAAACACAATGCACGTAAAATGATATGAATAATAACATTTCGAGCGTGACAGTCCTGACGTGCGATGATGAGTATGAGTAGCTAAGAAGAAGAATAGATCTAGAAATTGAGAAGCAGGAAATTCTTTGTTGCATTTTCAAACACAAAGAAGTTAAGCTGGAAAAAGTTTATTCTTTTCGCTTTTTGGGTTAAATTAGAAAGAAAGCAATGTAAAAGCTACTACTGTACGTTGATTGCTTGTACTGCTGTCAAAAAGAAAAGTTATTGGTGCTGCTTGGCTAATCTTGCATTAAAGTTTTGAGTCCCTTTCACCCTTATCCATAGTTAATTGATGATGATGATGATTTTTGAACACTAAGTTTAAACACAGACACGCATCTCATGTATTTTTTTTGTCTTTATTTTTTTCTACAGAGAAAGCGAAGGAACTCTGGTACGGGTCCTAGTTTGTCCATAGTAAATCCTCTGGATGTGCTCCGACAACGGCTTCTTCTAGAAATTGCGAGAAATTGAGAAGCAGGAAATTCTTTGTTGCATTTTCAAACACAAAGAAGTTAAGCTGGAAAAAGTTTATTCTTTTCGCTTTTTGGGTTAAATTAGAAAGAAAGCAATGTAAAAGCTACTACCGTACGTTGATTGCTTGTGCTGCTGTCAAAAAGAAAAGTTATTGGTGCTGCTTGGCTAATCTTGCATTAAATTTTTGAGTCCATTTCACCCTTATCCATAGTTAATTGATGATGATGATGATTTTTGAACACTAAGCTTAAACACAGACACGCATCTCATGTATTTTTTGTCTTTATTTTTTTCTACAGAGAAAGCGAAGGAATTCTGGTACGGGTCCTAGTTTGTCCATAGTAAATCCTCTGGATGTGCTCCGACAACGGCTTCTTCTAGAAATTGCGAGAAGACGAATGCGCCAGTCCCACAATCAAATTATTGCAAATGAGGAGATTCTTCGGAAAATTGGTAGACGGTAAAAACCAGCACATTTTCCGCATGATGCATTGGACGAAAATGGATACTTTTTTACCTCATCCAAACAATTTTTTTATTATTCATCTTCAACTTTGCGGAAATTTTCTATTACTACTTTTATAACTTCTTTCTTTTCATTATGTTTTTATTTTCTATTGCTTCCTCCAAACAAGCATAATAATATTCCAATAAAACATGATGATGATTATGAGAAGTAAAATACTTTCAAAAATCAGTTTACTTTTCCAATTACGTTTTCAATTGAATTTCAGTTTTTCTAATTTGTTCACAACAAAAAGCAACTTTGTTCCATGTTCTCAGAAAACTGCAGATCAGTAGTTTCGTTAGGAGAAATATAACTATAAAAAATATTCTACAATACAAAATTATTTGGTTGGAGTAGTAGCCGTAAATAGTGTAGATACTGTATGCATATATTATACTTATAAAGTATTTATGATAAATAATATCTACTGATCAATTAATTAATTCTGTTTTCTGGTATTAAATATGCATTACTAGTGTAATAAGTAATTGCATTTTTACTGAGTATTTCGTACATTATTTAACACAGCAGTTTATCCTGTCATTTTTTTCTTTTTTTATTATTCAATGCCAGTTGCCAGTCCTCGACAAGTTATGTTAGTTAAGTCAAAGTGGCTTTATTTATGTGTTTCATATATCACGTGTAATCTCTGTTGTACCGCTAAAACCATAACAGTATGTTGTTCACCATGTTAATTGACAGATTTGATTGTTAATGCTCGTGTATGTACTGCAGTATATTTATGTAGCATGTAGTACAGGTAAATTATGTAGTAGGAGAGTGAATGATATTATTATAATTACATATTTATAATTACGTATTCTACCTTTCCGAATCTGAATATTGCTCCTGATTCTGACAAAGTTAAAAAATGTACCTATACTAGTCCATTGTTGTTGTTGTTGTTACATGAAAAAAGCTAACCTACCGTCGTCATCCCATCATCACCTCCAACGTTCACCGCTGCTCATCGTTAATAATTATTTCCTTCACAACCAATTCGAAACTACTATTCTCAAGAAATAAAAGCTTGAAGAGAGGAAGAGAGAAAAAAATGAGCAAAAACAAAACAACGTTTTGCTCAAATCAAAAACACTTTTTTTATTTTGTTGATTTATTATTTATTTTACTTTCATATAATTTTGCATTGCCAGGTTTGGCTTTTTTTTTAAAAAAAAGCATGAACAAGCTCGCCCACCTTTCTTTACGCAACTCTGCAATTTTTTTATACTCTAGATAGACTTAGAGTCAAGCTTCGATATACAAAAAAATGTACATATACCTACCTGTTGTATTATAGCATACATACCAGCTTCCTGTATCCCTTATCTGGACGCTTATTGTTGTAAGGATGGAATAAAATAGGATAATAAAAATTATAAACACAAGCAAATCTAATGGAGGCGACCACAGAAATGTAAATAGGTGAGAAAATAAGATGTTCTGTGTTGTAATTCGTCTGAATATATGCATAAAGATTAATAGTACTTTCAGCTAAAAAAGCACAAGTATTCATTTAGCATAAGATAGATATGATAAAAAAATGAAATATTTAGTTTATAAATGCCAGAAATGTACAGATTCTCGTTGATTAGGCAAGAATTTAACCGACAAGTATTAAACGTAAAAACGGGTGACCGTATGGGTGATTAGTTGCGACTTGCGATCATGTGATTGATGCAGTGATGATGATTATTAATTAAATCCTTCATCTAATTAATGTAAGTAAATAATACAGATCTACTTACGAAACAAAGTATTTAATTATAAATTTTGATGTTTTAGGTATTTAAGTTAGGCTCAATTAATGGGCTTCAGGTTCTAGATGACGACGATGATGATTATAGTCTAATTGTGTAAGAAGAAGAATTATATCCAGTAAACTTTTAAATTTACACACAGTATATTACCTTTGGCTAGTTATCAGAATTTTAGTCAAGTCAGCAGAATGTTAATATTGTAGTGGTGAGTGTAGTAGTGATAGAGGTGCATAAACGATGTTGCTGCTAGTCATGGGGTGAAGTGAAATCTTACAAAAAAATTGCTATATAGTCAACCGCATACACACTACACACCTTTCCCGTAGTATTATTATGTGACCCAATTTTTATCCGTTGCAGCTTCCTGTGAGTATTTATAGTAGTTATAGTAAATAGCATAATATATTAATGATGCATTTTAGAAGAACAAGAAATGATGCATGCATCAGAAATTATATGCTTTGTCAATTTGCCCGTTTGGTATTGAATTATTATTATCCATCTGTATTCCCTGGTTATGTGTTGCGTGGGTGGAATACAAAAATCTACAATGAATTTTGTATTTTCTAATTAACTCATTAAATAATTAATTAATTATTGCAGAATAGAATAAAACTATTGATATAATTAATTATAACAGTTAATTAGAATGGATTTATCGGATTTGTTTAGTTTGGAATACAGCAAATATATATAACCTACATATAATATGTAATTTACAAGGTAGGGATATTTTTAGGTAGGTATTAGTACTGCTAATCACTCTAGTTTCAACATTATGACCACGTAAGGTAAAATTGAGCATTTTTTTTCAAGTTATGCGTTTTCCTTGAAAAAATTTGCACGTTGTCGTTCCATGTTATTATGACATTCCGTTTTTTATTGATTGTGACTAGCTCTGTTCTATTTCTCTCTACACACACATGTATCTGCACAGTTTTTCAAAGTTAAAACATTATAGCTCCTCCAGATAAACTTGTATTTTACAAAAAGTGAAAAATAAGGAGCAGTTACATGAGCGTAAAATAAAAATTATATCCTTTGACATGACATGAAAGCATTATTTTTTAGGCAAGTCGAGTCGAGATAGCAATATCACAAGTTGGTTGTAGTGGTAGTCAATCGATATTATTCATCGTTGTAGTTGTGTGTGTACCTCATGTTTTCATACTAACGTTACACATTATTATTGTGCAAAAAAATATAGCATTTTATGTAATTTGAGTTGAAGCCCATTTCCCAGCACAAGATGATAAAAATTGCCAACTAGTAGAGAATAGATGAGATAAGAGAGAGAGAGAGAGGGGCAACAACGCAACAGTATTCATTACGTGTAATAGCATGTCCATAAAAATTTACTTTTTTCAATGTTATCAATATCATTCCCTCTTTTTTAAAAAAAATAATCCAATCCAATAATTTCTAACTGCTTTGCTAGCTCTAGCCATTTCGCAAATTGTACCCGACCTCATGCTCTGATCTATTCGTTTATAAATGAAAGCATATCAATTGTCGACGTGACTTTTTTGTCGAAAACGTAAAAGTGAAAATTGTTACCATTTATGGATTCTAAAAATATATATTAACTACCTAAACAAAAAAAAAGTTCAATGTTCACTTTTGTATAGAAGTAGCAATAACCATTTACATGCTCGCGTATTGTCAATTGAAATGCTGCTGGTTGGATGGAGCACGAGTTACGGAGTTGTGTCAATGAACAAAGGTCATGTTATAAGCTGAGTTGACTACGTGTGTTTCTACGTGTATAATACGTAATGTGCATTTTTGGTGCTAACTAGTAGTAGTGGTTCTTCATGATAAGAATGTGTTATGAAAGTAGCATATAAATTATATTATATATCTTGCAAAATACCTTTTACTGCTGCTTCACCTATCAACTTTGGGGAAAGGAGCACTTTGTATGAAAACACATATTGACTTCACTTGACTAGGTAATTATACAAGAGAATAATTGAAACCAGGGAGAAAGTGCTAGAGAAAGAAGAAGATGATGTGAATTTATGAGTTGAACTATTAAAATTAATAAAAACACTTATTATACCTAATTAATAAGAAGGGGCTATCGTAAAAAAGTACTCATCACTTTACAAGTAAATGTAGGTAATTACGGCAAACAATTATTGTTAATTTAGTTACACATAGAGGTAAATTATAGTATTAAAGCCTCTTGTTTTTGATTTGAGCATGAGAGTACACGAATCATAGAATTTGCAAGAATAAGTACTTAATGCATGTGATCAAGATGTACTAGTCCAGTAATTTATGTGGAACATTGTGGTGGGGCAGGTTATTATGAAAAATATATTTAGAATTAATCTAGCAGAAAAAGTCTCCTTTAACATGTTTGCTAAAATTATTAGTGCTCTACGGGGTTTATGTGAGAGAGAAAGTTTTGAAGCGAGTGAGGATGTGAAAGCGAGGCGTAGAAACGAAAAAGAGGAGTGATAAATATCAAGATGATTGATGATTTTGTTATAAATGCTTCAGTAATTGTAATAATAATAAAGAAGACCTAAGCATAGTAAATTAAAACCAGTTTGCGTGTTGCATGTAAATTGTACTATACGAATATATGAATACATACATTAATTATTACATGGTGTTGTCTTATTGTAATTGTTGTATATGGATGTATATCGTTTATAAAGTAGAGTTCTTGGAAAAAGAGAATTTAGCTGCATTAAAATATTTAGTACCTTTTCTTGTTTAAATTCTAAACAAAATACAAAGCTCATTTGTAATTTCAATCACAACACAAGGTCAAGGTCCGAGCAAAAGAGGCAAAAACATCGTATTTTCTGTGGTTCAAATCAAATAGCCGTACTTCCATTTCTGACTTTTTTCAGCACAAATAGGGACCCATAATATTCTTCTAATAACGTTTCATTTGGCGAAAAACAACAACAACGATAAACTTAAAAAAGAGTCATTTGTAAACAACGACCCACCTTTCCTGCATAACAAACTTTCATAACAAAATATCGTGGCAGTCTACTCAAATTTTATTAGTGATAGGGTAGTTGGGTATTTTTAGAAGAGATTAGTTTGCTTGCGAGAAAATTTAGTACACAGGAGGAGAATAAATAAAATAAAAAGAGAGAAATAAATCTTTTCCTCTAAAATCGTTTCAAATCTCTATCATTAGTACACAGACTTTTCTTTTGGGTAGCTGTTGCTCTTATTATGAAGATAAATCTTCATGAAGATTATTCTCAGGTTCCTTCCTACATATTATGTAAAGTCGTTTTGAAGATATTGAAAAGTAGGCTTTGGTATGAAAACTTTCTGAGTTATTATTGGCGCCCCACTGGAGTACTTTTTTACAGTAGCGAAGAATCAATTCAACCAACCTGTTTTGAATCCTTTGAGTTTCAATTAGTCTAGTTTAGCTTGTATTCCAAAAACTGGAAGTCCATTCTTAGAAATTTTTATTTCCAGTTCAAGAACGTTCAGGTGTTTCCTTGTTAGTAAACTTACCGTGTCGCCCATCAATCAATCAACCCATGCACGCACGCATGAAAAGATAAGGCTTTGACTCAAGTCAATTTTTTTATTTCAATGATCACAAGAATATATATTTATTTAGCATATTATACTACTCTATTTATTACAGCCTCTTCAACATGATAGTTACAATTGTGTATTATATTTGGCAAATTGAACTGAATCGGCACAATAACTCTTTTAGCTTTTACAAAACATATCCCCGACGCATAAAAATTTTAAAATATGAAGTGAAGTAAAGGATAGAAACATCAAACTGAAAGCCATACGAAACTACACACAAAAAGTTGTTCCCTTAAACGGAATTAAAACATAAAACAGATTAGCTGGTTAAAGTACAACAAGTGATGTAAATATTCCTAGTGCATGTTTCCATTAAATACTGCATTTAATACAAAAATATCCTTTTCAAGCCCTGCAGAGAGTTACATGGGTATTTACAAATCTACGTCAATCATTTATTTAAGGACCTCTAAGCACAAAAACTATAATTACTAGCCGAGAAAATTCATACATACATGCATACATAGTAGCGCTGCCATAAATATTTACACACACGTATCATGAATTACACATACGTTTCATTTGCAAAGAAAGAATTGAATGGTAGGAGGGCCAAGTATTTCGAGAAAGGAAAAATCAGCATTTAATTTGTGCTCCATAATAAGCTACCCTAAAAGTTCCTTCTTATTAGGTGAGTCACAATGTTACAAAAATAAATGAAATGCTCCCACATAATTAACAGACATAAAAACTTGCTTCTTCTTTTGGTTACAAGGTTCTTTCAGAATCTACGAAATGATACGAGCTACTACTACTACCACGACTTCCAGCACCACCCCCGCTGTTTCTGCTTCTAGAGTCTACTCCATTTACCCTAAATTGACTACTAAAGTTACTATCATTATCTCTACTATTGCTACTACTACTAGTGCTAACTCTAACAATATTTCCACCACCACTTGGACCAGAGCTGGAGGAACTACTACTGCTACTGCCACCAAAGGAGCCTGACACTGGAATAAAGTATTCTTCATTTCTGTGGCTGCTAGGAAGCTCCCTGTTGGAATTAGTTCGTCCGCCTCTGGTACTACTGGAAGGATCGCTGCTACTCACTGAAAAGCGGTTGGATCCTGTGCTACTGCTGCTTCCACCAGTTACACCAGGCAAATCTACCCGACCGCTACTGCTTGATTGTTGCTGGTGATTTTGCTGCCGTTGGGGTTGTCTTGCAACAGAGCTGATTACTGGAAAAGTTGCATGAGTTGTGGATGGTGCAGCAACCACATCATCCAGGACGCCTCCCTGCTTCGCAATATTTTCAGAGTGAAATCTCTTCAAATCCTGGTGGTGATACTTTTGAAGCTCGTCAGGCGTTCTGGCGTCTTCCAGTGTGAAGGTGGATACTTGATGGGCCTTCTCGATGGCATGCGTTGGTGAAGATGAGCCACTTGAGGATGTTGTTCCTCTTGCCCCACTGTCGTTGTTGTTGTTACTTCTCCGGAAGAATTGGCGTGCACTGGAGGAGTGCTGCTGCTGTGGTCCCAAATTTGCCAACTGATTCA
>JAHZMZ010001044.1:0-15939 GCA_027743805.1 Lepidocyrtoides sp. E14
CAGAGCATGCATGGTGGAGACTTCATCTCAGAGTACATTACAGTTTATAATATTTGCGCATTTAAATGAAGAATTGAGATTATTATGAGAATAAAGATATTATTATTATTATTATGAGACGTTCTATGTTACGCTGCTTTCTTGCTGCTTTTTTTCCTGGTCATTGTATCATATAAAACGGTATGCAAACAGATTATAATAATAACGACATAAAGAAAAGTCTCAGAAGCAGCATTAGCAGTTAAGAATACCACCAACACAGACGATGCAGACACAGACACCCACGGTGGCTCTGCAGTTCTACATTCTTCATAAATGGAAATGTTTTTCTTTCTTCCAACTTCTTACGCACTTTGGTAAGGCAGTTGTATACTTTTACTATACTACTGATGATACGAAAAATGCAAAGCAAACCATTTTTTTAACAAGAAGTGAAGGCAAAGTCATTATTGTTCCATTTTCTTTAGCACTTACTACCTACTTAAGTCAACTTTTTATTGTACATGTAGCAGCATATATAGTGTTTATAATACTACTTCTAAAATACAAATGTGGTGGTGGTAATATTATTGTTATTTTCTATCCACGTTCACATTACGGCTGTCATTATTGCTATGAATGTACATTTGAGAAACTCAAAGAAGTTCTATACTATCTTCACTCATCGCCTTCTTCCCAAGAATTTTCCTTTTTCTTGGAAGACCATCATCGTACGAGTCGTGCATAGTCTCTTGTACAACAACTTTTTAAAATACCTAAAGGAAAAGATAACAGTCACATCAGGAAAAAGGGATTCTCCCTGATTTTCTCTCTGCTCATCACCAAAACAGTTATACAACCAAGCTAGCACACAGAGTCGCAGTCAAAAGTATGGACAGAAATAAACAGCAGCAGTAGAGCAGAAGAAGAAGAAGAAGAACATGAAAATGTTTTTATGATGCTGCTACCGTGCTTTAAAGCTAACGGAAAAGTAAAAAGAAGAACAAGTTGCAAAGCTGGGGCTTACTTGTTTGTCATTAAATAAATACCCTTCGTCTTTTGGTCTTCTTGCTTTGGCTAAAATAATGCCTTTGAAATGCGAATCCTTTCCTTGCTACCATATTACTTGCGTGTTTTGAAAATGAGCTCCAACCACCAACAACGTGCATCATCACGATTCTCTTGTAATAGGCATGTAGGTATGTGTGTGGTTTTTCTTTCTAGTATACTGATGTCTCTGTTAATGGTAATCATTGGCTTGTGTTATGTTATGTTATTTTGGATTTTTTTTGTGAGGGCAGATGCCTCCTCCGTATAAAACACTGAGGATGATGATGATTACGAAAACGTGATATTTCACCTTACTATTTGCCCTGATGAGTTAAAAAGATAGCTTGCCAATTTACCCTATTGAGCCACCACCGCCATTCCACAATGCAAGACCCATACATTTCCTTACTATTTTTGCCTGTCTGTCCTTTTGCAAAACATTATAGCTATTTTGCCGTAAACATTGCTAATAAAACATCTTCTAACTTAGGGGCACAAACAAAAAAAGCAATTTTCTTTGATGTTCGTAAAATAAGCAACACACGTAGTGCTGATTTCAACGAAAATAAAGTTTGCCCTCTCTTTTCCTGCTATCCACATTTCAATGTATTTTATCAACTAGTAAATCAGTAAGGAGAAAGATGTTTTTGTTCAAGAAGAAGAAGACCCATTTAATATCAAACATTTATCATCGACCTTTTTCTTCTTTTCCTTTCACGTTTTTGGCTTTTATTGCTTCCACCTATCCAAAAGTCCAAATTTTTTGTAACAACAAAATTGGGTAAAGTTTTTTGTTGTTGTAAGTCCTAATACAATATACTTTTTATCAGAGTAATGGTAGCAACTTTAATCAGTAAAATGATGATGATGATGATGAATGCTTGTCGTGAAAATACACTTTATTTTCTTTATTCCCCTTATTACTGTCTGTGTCTTCAGAAGCTCATTTTTTTGCATCTCAATCTTCGAAAATGGAAGGGCAGGGTTGCTGCTTTGATGAGAATGTTGATGATGATGATGGAAAAATATTTCAACCCTGGAATTATGTCTTTTAGGCCCACCCACCATCACACAACACTATTACACCAATATTGTTGCACTCATCTTTCTTTTAACTCAAGACACAGGTTTCATAATTTTGTATTTTCCAAAATACATAGTATGTATACATATACCTGGCTTTCCTTTTTGCAACATATGTACTACCTAGTAAACTGAAGAAGACATCATCACATTTCCTCACAAGACAAAACGTCTTAATTTCCTTTTGGATTAGATTAATGTTTGTTCCGCTGCCACTACGCGTTAAGAAGAGGAAGCAAGGCAATAAAGAAAATCTGCAATAAATGAAAGAGTAAGAAGAATGATGATGAAAATAATAGGTGAGCAGAGAGCAGAATACTTGAACTAATGGATGTGTGTGTGTGTTCTACTATTGCTGCTGTCTACGTGCAGGCAGATTGGGCCAACATAATAATAATGATAACACAATATGAAGCAAAACTACCGACTTGACTGAGAAAGCATTATCCCTATCGTATTGTCTGAGTTAACTGGGCTGCCTGCTGCATTCACTGTCTTTTGAGAACTGAACTCATAATCGTTTACATGTTAGTATCAAGTAAGAATAATAACGCATTGTTTCGAATTTTCCACAAAAGAAAAAGTTTGAGAAGGGTTTGGTATATGATGCAACTCAAGTTTTTTGGTTCTATTATGATTCATGATTCCTTTGATACAAAGAAAACCGGTGATAATGTAACGTTTAAACTGAAGAGTGTTTATTGAGATGTAGATGCATGACCTGATTGTTTCCATTTGTTAAAAGTTACAAGGGTATTTCAATTACTACCAGAAAATGTAGGTATCCCTCGTCTGTTTTCTTTTATACGCACTTTCACACTGGCAAAGATTTTGCGCAGATATCTTTTTGATTCTTTGCTGCTTCCCTCCAAACCGAGGTAATACGGTATTAACATTTGTTTTCTATTGTGCTGGTAATCAGCAAATCTATGATCTACGAAATTTTGTACGCATAATGCCAATAAAATCCGACATTTAAGCATATTTGCAATTTTTATTGTAGGGTTTTTATTAATACAAGCTCACTCCTATTGTGTTGGTGGCCATTAATTCATGAATGAGCAAATAAAAGGTGACTTTTGACATTTCAAGTCTATTCTCATTTTTGCCTTCACAGCTTGAGCTGACAAAAATTGTAGCTGAAAGAACAATCAGTCAACAAAAGATAAGATGATTAGATTACTGCGTAAACGTATACTCACATGTGGGTAATAGATAGAGAGAGACTAATATATGTGAGTAAAAGTCGAGTCAAAGAGGAAGGGTTACATGGACAAGGCAACCCCGCCCTATCATGAATCTTTGAGAATTTATAATGCTCTTCACGTCACAAGTAATCTTGCTACATCAGTTGCAGCAACGTAAATTCAACAGTAAAAATACACAAACTTTTGCTGTCTGCCGATGTTGCAACTTGTTTCAAAATATTTTGTGTAAAAATTAAACTTAGCTGACTGTGTAAATTCTGATATAAGCCTTTTTCTGTAGCACAAGTTAATTCAAAGAGGAAATGTCTCATTTCATGGCAAGTCAGATGAAAAGTTGATTTGAATGAGCAATTCATGTGCATCATAACATGCAAGGGAAGAGGGGCATGTTCATACTAGTCAGTTAATCTAATTATTCCACTGTGCAATAACTGCTAAATTAACCAGTGCCTGACAAGTCAGTGAAATAATGCTCGCTGTTAAATGAATTTTTTTTGTATAAAAATTGAAGAAGAGACATGACGGATCATGTATGACATATTGAACCATGATGGAGAAAAGTTGATTTGAATGAGCAATTCATGTGCATCATAACATGCAAGGGAAGAGGGGCATGTTCATACTAGTCAGTTAATCTAATTATTCCACTGTGCAATAACTGCTAAATTAATAATAATCATCATTATCATCATAATCGTAATAACTGACATTTCCGTCTTGTGCATTCTGCTGATGACAAACATGAACGGTGATCATAAAGCTGGAACATACATAAACATCATAACACAACCCTTTTTTGTTCCTGAAAATTATTATCATCCTACTCATCATTTTTATAACAGGGTAGGTAGACATTTATACAAGAAAGATAAAATATTCATGCAATGAATTTTTATCCGCTCGTGTGCACTTTGCACGTTCAGAAAACATCGTCCTTCCCATTCTCATTTTATTCCATTTTTTGATATCATCATGCCTCTTTGACATGCTCACTTTGTTTTTATGCGTGTCATCCTCATCACCATCATCGTCTTCATGTTTTTATTCAATTTACCAGGAAAATGTAAATTGAAAAATTTTAAGCGAGAAGTTTACATGCTTCTTTGGCTTTTGTAGCTCACTCACTCACAGACAAGCCTGAGTCATTCACTTGACAAAGCAGTTAAGCCGCGGAATGCAAATTATGGTAATATAAATTTTATACGTACAGGCCGACGACATTACGTTGTTGATATTATTTCTGGACCTAGATGGATCCTGACATTGGGTTATATTGAGTATGCTCGTGTGAGTACATGTATGTATGTATGCATAAGTGTTTCTTGAAGATTTGATCAGTAGAGAAGGTGGAGGAAGAATAAGACAAGAAGAATTTTTATGATAATATCATCATGTATTTATAGAAGCCAATGATGTCGATGAATTCCTAGTAAAAACTGCCATGCAGAAATAAAACATTGTTATCATCGTGCTTGTGTCTCCTAAGTAGAAAGCAATCTTCATCTAGAATTAAACTTACATGCCACGCTTTTCAACTTGTTAAGTTGAAATATTATGTATATTTTGAGAACATCCTTGGCATGCTTGTGTGATCACAGCAAACGGCTACAACAAAGATATTGTAGGTAATGCTATAATGATGACGATGAGAATGAAAAATATTTTCGTGGAAAAGTTGAGCAAAAATTGTTTCCACATCCCTTCCGACGAAACGTCCCATCAACGTCTCGTTTTATTCCTGTATACCGCTTTTGCTATGTAGTGCTGCTGCTGCTGGTGGTGGTATAGCGGTGACTGGATGATTTTTTTCTCTTCTTAAAACATTCTAAAATGGATTTTCTCATGAACGTTGGAAGAGGGAGGAACAGAGAAAATGACTAAATGTGAATGAGAGATAGACATGTGTATGAGGTAGACGTATGTATGTTTGTACATTATTCTTCACATATAATGTGCATATGATGATGACCTTATTGTGTGGAAAGTGTGTGGAAAAGAGAAAATGAAAGTTGAAGGAAACGACAAGCCATATAGCCAACCAAGAAGAGAAAGAAAATATACAAATATTTCTTCATATTCCCATCAACACGACGAATATACCGTACATCGCTACTGCAAGCCTAAGCTCATTCTTTAATGCTTTTATATTCTATACTTTTTTGGTATTAAAGCAAAAGTCTCCTCACACCCATTTATCACGCTCCACGTAATGAATGACACTAAAGAATCAACATTAACTTTGACAAGGCTTTTCTCCCATCCTTCAACCGAAGGAGCAAAAAGCAAGTCGTCCACCAAAAGAAAAGAGAACGAGAGAGAGAGAAAGCCTTTAGCTTTCAGTAATGCCAGTTACTTTCTCTAGTCGGCAGTCTTTTTTTCCTTCCTTTTCTCCCTGCTTTTTGAGAAAATAGAATGGGAAGCCAAGCGAGAAGCAAGCTCCCTTCCTACTTGGTCCGTCCGTCCGTCACTCACTCACTCATTCATTCACTCTCAATGCATCACATCAGGCAGCAGTAGGACTCGTCTCACACATACAGGATGACGACAAGGAAGGAACCCGGTAAAAGTGCGAAATATATATTGCATGTTGGCAGTAGTAGTGGTTGTAAGAACAGAACACATGCAAAAAGACTTCTTTGTTGTGTGTATCATTACATGCTTGCATCCTTCCGCTTTTCCTCTGTCTTTCAGTCAGCTTTTATACTGATCTCCGACGATAGAATATGTCAAAATTTGCTTGTGCTGCCTGATAAAATTTCATTCAGCGTCCTTTGTTCCAGATATAATTTCCACTTAAACATGCTTGTGCTATGCCTGCTCTCTCTCTCTCTCTATCTCTCTGTGTTCTCTACTCTACCACCTTGTTTTGCATGTCTCCTCTCATTGGCTTTTTGGGTTGCGCGTGCATAATAATCATTTTATACTTTTACCGATTCTTTGAAATTTATACCCGTATGTAAGTTAGCATGGTTTGGAACGTAATAAAGGATTCGCAAAAAAGATTCAAGAATGTATGTACGTGCCGCTGGATTCTCTAAGCTTCCACATACACCATTTTTGTAGACACATTGTCTAGTCCTATTAGATTTCTTATAGTCATTTCATGTTAGGATTGAATGTACATAAATAGATGAGCATGTACATAATATGTTGTCGCTTGGCTTGTTTCTCCATTTCAAGGTTTTTGAGCAAATATGTATCTTTTCGGTACAATATTTTCCGTCAGCGGCAGAAGCTTACCTCACAACCAACGGAAGAGCTTATCGCTAATATTCTGTGAAACTGCTTTCAATATATAAAGCGATTTTCAATGTTTATCATAACAAAATCCAGCAGTACACTTGGATTGCATGCATTTTATAGCTGTATTTTGCTTTGAAATGGGATTATAATTTGAAAATGTTGAAGCAGCATAACCTAATGATATGATATACTGCAGCCGCCATTGTTAAGATAAAACGATTCTAGCGATGAGACTGGAATCTTCTGGTGGCAATATATTTATCGTACAACTCTCATCATTATTATCATCTTTATGATGGAAAAACTACAACACAAAACGAAGACAATAATAAGTGATATCATATCGTCATATTGTATATCATTCTTCATGTTTTTTTTGTCATTTCACATCTTCCACTTACAAAAAAAAGAATCAGCAGTGGTAGCACTTTTACGTACTTTACTCTGAACCGCAGAAGGAAAAAATAAGATTGATCAAATTGTAATTCCAATAGACGAGATGACATTTGATAGTCTTGTTACATGTATGAAAAAATGCGATAGATGCTGTTGTGGTAAGAATTGGAGAATGATGAGAAACAAGAATCAGAAGCCAAAGTGAGCTAATACACGCAGATAAAAGAACAACCAACGTATTTGAAAAGAATATCACGAACGTAGAGACGAAGACGAAACCGCAAGAAAAAGAAAATCATTTCTTCACTATTATCATGATGATAATATGATGATGATCATCATCTCATTGTATTATGATCAAAGCCAAAACACATACATACATATTTACAACAACACAACATGTAGACGATATTCCCTTCTCATCACTTTCCAGCAGTTTCCTTTTTTCATGTTATATCACATTTTTTTCGTGTATTCTAGTCAAGATGATTGTTACGATATGATAAAGAATTTAAGATGACACGCATTTTTTTCAGACGTTTCTTCTCAGAAAAGGCTTCTGTTTTTCTCTTGAAAGGAAAAGAGTTATCTTGTTTGCTACATAAAACATAAGTGAAGATCAAGCATTAGCCGTGGTGAAATGAAGGAGAGACGGTGTTTGATGGTAGATTCTGATGTAAAGCACATATACAAGACAGGAGCACGAATCATGCGACGTTCGATTATCCGTTACTTCTACATACATATTTATGAGAGTTGTTTTTCGTATCTGCGTATCTGTCAAACCTTATCCTTCTCGCGTGGCTTTGGTTTCAGTTTCATTTACATTTTTTCCAAGGCAGGCACAACCACCTCACCAAAGCAGTGACGATGAAATGATATAAAAATGAAGGAAAATATGCTATGGAATTTAATGATGGTGATGTGAGAGGATGAGGGTTTTGGTTATTACGGCTTTAATGTGTAAAGACATTTGGTGCATCGTTTTAAATTGTCTATTTAAAACGCTTTCAATAAAGGGACGAAAAATCTGTCTCAATTGAAGCAAGTGCATAATATTTGTAAAATAAATAGTGTCAAAAAAATTGCCAATCAATAGAATTTTGGGAAACTGTAAATGTCCGCTATTTTATAAGCTATACTAAAATTTTAGCTAGATTTTCAGAGCATATACTGCCTTGCGATTGTGACATATAGAATAAATGAAATTCAGATTTTCTAGTAAACTCCAGTTAGTGAATAGGTGTTGTTAGTAGTGTTCTTCCTGTCAACACCACCACCATAGAAAATGAATAGAGCGAGATCGAGCTCATATTGACATGCATGTCCTCACAGCAAGTAAAAGCAACCGAGATTGGCATCCGTCCACACACTTGTATAGTTTATAGTTTGGCAGCACGCAAAAAAAACGCATGAACGCGGTTGGTCTCTCGACAGAGTTTTCAGATAATGACCTTTAGCAATGCTACTCTT
The DNA here is from genome assembly GCA_027743805.1 of Lepidocyrtoides sp. E14. NCBI lineage: Eukaryota > Metazoa > Arthropoda > Collembola > Entomobryomorpha > Entomobryidae > Lepidocyrtoides > Lepidocyrtoides sp. E14. The sequence continues at coordinate 8,433 of JAHZMZ010001044.1, forward strand.
CTTCACATCGTCGTCGTTATTACCATTATTTGAAGATAGGTTTGCTCTCATATAATGAATTCTGATGAGAAAATTCCTGTGAAGTAGAGTCCACATTGTAGACTAATCACTTGACTGTGTTCAGTGTTGTGGCGATACATAACAAACAAACAAAGTATTGTAATATAATGAATGTATGTATCTGCACACTGCATTGTACACACACTTTCCAATGACACAACTGTAATGGTGGTATTTTATTATGCGTATGTTGTTGTCAGCCTCTCCTTTTCTACTTGCCTCTCTTTCTCTTTACCTATCTTTTCAAAGTGTGTTGTGTATGTACTTATAAACCAAAGTAAACTTTATGGACATGTTTCTGTTGTTTTATTCCCAAGTGAATTTTAATGGATTTCAACAAACACACTCATACATAAACACACATAAAACAAAGCAGAAACATGGGTCCTGTATACCTACCCACCTAGCTTCTTTCATGTGTGGTGGTGGACTCAACTAGTAAACTGTAAGTTGAAAATTTATTTTGAATTGGTTTAGTCGTTAGTATTTGTTCGTTTTTGCACATAGAATAAAAGGTTCACACAAAACCATATACACACACACAAATAACTTACATTAATTATGCATAATGTGCTGGTGGCGATTTTCCACGTGTTATCGACTGATATCATTCCCATTTATATATTTAATTAATATAGAAAGTCATATAACAAAAGTATATCTGCTCCTATGCTTGCACGTATGCTCCTTATTCATTTTCGACCGCTTTCTATTTTGGCGAAAATTCGCACATTTTCCTTCCTCTTTTCTGGTCTTCTCTTTTTCATCCACTCTGTCTATCTCCTGATTTCTATTGAGTTGGACACATTTCACTCGATGTGTGTTTTACTGTTTTGTTGGTGTGCCATTAGTATTGAAAGTCAATTCTTCAAAATGAATCCTTTCGTTCTGTTTTACACACGCCTGCATTCCAGTTACTGCTCCAACCGCTTTTACACTTTATAGAAATGGATAGTAGAAAATATTCTGCTGTTGACTAGTATGATGACGATGATGGTAATGGTACACATCAGTCAAAAAGTGTTTAAACTTTGCTCTTGCGATTCATCATCACACACAAAGAATCCATTTTATCCTCACACATGTACTTGCCCATGTATCTCTGTCTTTCTGTCTACTGCCTATGTATTCTCTTTGTTCGTCATTACCACCACCATCAGCTTTATCAGCACCATCCCCGTGCGGATTTCGTGGGAAAATTTCTTTTGTGTGGTAATAATATTATGTACAGATACAGGGAATACGTAATAATGGGTGAAGAAGGAGGATAACGGGAGAGTGAGGAAAGGGACTCATCGTGTTACATCTGTTTTCTCATGCGTTTTATTTGCCAACTTGCAACTCTTCTGCTGTTCCTCGATAGTACTACTCTACTTTTAGAAAATCTCTAGCGTTGATGATAATGATGATGCTGAAGACACAACGAACAACTAAATAAATGGCAAGGAAGAGAAAGTAGTTGTGTAACTTTGTACTAAAACATGGTGTACAGGCTACAGTATTATTTCTACATTCACACAGGTAGGTATACTATTGTTGTAATTCTTTAAACAATATTCATCTCGCTATTGAAGGAGGAGAGTCCTTAATTTTGTTTCTAGTTCTAATCGCCTCGTGTATCGTTGTTTTCCCTTTAGCTAAAGTGAAAGTCACAATGTATTACTTCTCCGGTAGAATGGTGCCTAATGTGAAGTGAGGGAAGTGTAGTATCATTGTATCGTTTGGTTGAAAGTTGAGCAAACTGGGTGCAAAAATACACATGAACGATTTGTATAGCAATACATAAATCTAGTAGAAGATGGTAATAGGGTAGTAGCGGTAATACTAGCGAAATCGTAATTATCTTTAGGATAGTATACATTACTTTGCTGAGCTACATGTCAGAAGAATTTATAAATACTATTTTCTATTATTTCCTCACCAACTTTCCCTCCGCGAGTATGTAAGTATACAGAATTTCAGCAAGATTTAAGTCCAAGATAAACACAAAGTATTTATTATATAGCATACTTGAATGTAAACAAAAAGATTCACTAGATGTGAACAAGTGGATGAAAAGGATAAAAATATAGAAAGAGATTGTGAGAGATGTACATACATTATTAATTTCTTTTCTCTGCTTCCGCACTCTTGTCTTTGTCTTCAAGTTATGTAGTATATGTATCTATGTTCACATAATTCTTATAAAGTTACACTATCAAATAAGTTGTACATGGGGTCATATGGCAAATGGTGATGATGATGATTCTACAACCTTGCATACACATATCGTATTTTGTATCTCTTCGAAAAAGAATAATAATAATATATAATGCGAAGTAGTGGTGGAGATGGCATAGTTTTAACTTTGCGTTTCTCTTTCTGTCTTTTCATTTCATTCTACGCAGCAGTGTCTTTCGTAATTTAATTTTGGATCTTGTGTGAATTATAGCTACATATATTGCATGGAGGAATGTATGAGAAAACGAACGAGTAATGTTACAATATCGTTTTTATTTCTCTCATTCTTTTCTCTTCGTTTTGATCAAGAATAAGGGTTTTACTTTTCTCATCTCTGTTCTCTCTTTGGCCATGAAAGGGAGGGAGAAAGTCAGGTTTACAGTGTATTTTTGTGCCTGCTTTTGTACATGACACATAAAAACGTACGCAAGAGCCCACGAGCATTTCGTCCATGCGGAATGTACACATGTTGGAGAGTCGGCAGAAATTTTGTGAAACTTTTTTTTCCAAATAATAGACTACTTGGTATGGGTAGGTGGATGATGTGCGTATATTATTAGGTACTGCTGGTGGTACCACGTGGGTTTAGAAAGAACAAGAAAAAGCAAAATGTCAAAAGTTCTTGTTTTTGCCAGTGACTGACTGACTGGTACTGCTGTCTTGTCATGCTGGTTCTTTTGTTGTTGATGGGATGCGATGAGAATGTAATGTGGATGGATAAATGAGTGTGCGGGTCCATGGTGCAATACATGTAACAAAATGGAATGACCTACTTTTCACATCATTCTGATGTAACATAGTTTCGTNCGTCCATTCCCTTTCATCGCATTTTACATCAGAAGACAACACAGAGAAGTAGAAAAGGCAACAAAGGATGATAGTAGAACTAGTGTCATACAAATGCACAAAATATTGTACTCCTACTGAATCCAAGTTTATAAAACAGTAGCAGTTGCTGTGTATCCTTTCTCCTCTACCCTGCTTCCTCCTTCTTCTGGTTGCTTGGTTTGGTAAGTATAAGCAAACATTCCAAATGTTATTACTTTTTGTTTGACTGGGGAGAAGTGAAGTGGAACGAAGAGGAGAGCAAGGATATATCATGCATGATATCAACTTTTTTTACTGATATATTGCATATTATGTAAATACCTTGATATATGTACGTGTGCAAATATATTATTCTTAATAATACCTACATATTTTTATATTGTATCTAGAAGATTCGCGTACAATGAACACTACATACATGTCTTTACATTTTATATCCCCAAAATGCAGCAGCACAAAACAGACGACACGAAGCAGCCCAACGACAAGGCAGGCAAGAAATCTCCAATGGAAAGAAGGGAAAAAAAGGAAGAACAAATAAAATGGTAGCTTGAATACGTTTGGGAATAATGTTATTTTTCCAAGAACGAACGAGACGAACGACTTGTGACTTGAGTAAGGAAAATGGAATAAAAGTTGTTCATTCCATTTCGGTTTCTTTTGTTTGCCAAGTCGATAATATGTTATAGTAAGTAATAGTAAACATCACAATACATCTTTGTATGTATATATTTTGTGCCCAAAAAAAATATAAAGTAAAGCTTGTTTCCCTACAACTAAATAATGTATAATATGAAAAAGTTATTTATTTGTTTGTTTACTTTTGAAAGAAACCAAAGAGTGAAATATAATGTCATTTGACGCTGCTGAAAGCACGTACTACTATAAAAAAATAGGGTGGAGGTGACCCTACTACAGTTTGACTTGTTTTTCCACTTCCGCCTCTTTTTTGCTACCAGTCAGTTGTACATACCAACTAAAAGAAATCGTTGATGACAGACAGTCCCAAATCAAAGGCAGTGTTTAAAAGTCAGGTATCGTATCTCATTTTCTCAGAGGTTTTTCTCAGAATGTAGAAAAAGTAAATAACCAAATTCAACCCAACACACCGGAAGACATTTTGATTAAACAATGCTTTTGTAATGGATATTATAAAAAAATAAAGCATAACATTTTTTGCTATTCACCCTCTTACCCCACAACTGTCATTTAAAACATTCGTGAATCATAAAAAAATGAAAAATGATATTCTGTAAGTGAGAGCGCATCACAATCAATTCTTCTAAAAGTTTATGCTTGTTGATGTTCGTTTGCAAAAAAAAACTTACTCGCTGCGAATATATATGTATACTGTACGCGCTCTTTTTACATCGTTATATACGTACCATTTTCTTCAAGAGAACTCAACGCATTTCCCTTGTTCATTTCAATGTGCACGATCCCATCATATCGTAATGATACTTTTTTCCCATTCAGCACTCTCAGGGGAATTGAGTATGTACAACTTAGAGCAATGGCAATTGACACAAAAATGGAAAAGGGAATTCTCGTTGGTATCCAATATCTCGTAGTAGTAAGTAACATAAGGACGATCATAATGAACGCATAAAAAAGAGAAAGCTATTTCCTTTTGTGTACACAAAGTAAGTACCTTGTATGATGGTGCGGTGGTGGTGATGGTGAGTGTATAACGTGGAGAAAAGAAAAGGAACCTTCATTTCCATAATGCATACCTTACGTATGTATGTAGTAGCAGAACAAGTAACAAAAGTAATAGTAACAATAATCCCTCAGAAGTGCGTACCTATGTATGTAGTAGGTACGCATATATTCCATCTATATTGTTATTACCCCTTTTCATTACTCCTGCTAGTCGTCACTAGTGCCATATAAAATGCAGTGAAGCATTTCCTTCTCTGTATATGGTAATAGCATAATTGTGCAATAGGTAGATGCAAAAGAAACCACTATCATTATCATGATCGTTTCGACGATGAGCAGGAAGCAGCTCATAAAACTACAAACAGATGAGACAAAAAAGAAGGCTAGTTGTAGTATCAGTAGTAGTGTGCTGGTTCACTGGCTGGCACCGTTTTCCTATTTTTTTGCACATTTGCTAGTCAGTGTGTGAATGTATACCATTGTGTATAATATGAAGTAATATAGGTGATAGGTAAAAAAATGTTTCTACTATTTGCTATTGAACGAAACAGTGATTTTCGATTGATATTGCCTTCATTTTTCTTCACTTACTTGAGTGAGAGGGAAAAGGGAAGAGTGACGGGAGCTCTCTTGTACATTTGCTCTTTTTATAGGAGAGGTGATTTGGGAGATGGGAACTGCAATGCTCCACATCTTGATTCTCTTGACTGCTTTTCCCTTTCTCGCTAGTTGTATGGCACATTTCGAAGCTATTCTTTCATCCTTTTAAATTGACATCATTCAGTTGTGAGATAGAGGAAGTGCAACTATGTAAGTATAACTGGGGAACAACATGAGGATGGAGAAAATATCTTGCTGTATGTTTTTGGGATTTGGTTTAGTGCAAAAGGTTTTTTCGACGTTTGCAACAACGATATCTGATCTGTCTATCTTTTCATTCGGCATCCTTTTTCTTATTCTTTTCAAAAACTCAACGTTTTCTATTTTCCCACATAGGTAAAGGGTGCAAAAGTACCTACATGTCTTCTTGAGGAGAACGCAACTAAGGGAATGTAATGGAAGTTCCGTATTATCGATCTTACTTCTCAGTCTCCTTTTTCTTATTCCAGACATGTCATAAACTGTTAACTGTATAGAAAACCCTTTTATCTCGCAAAACATGGGTTTACATCAAGTCTTTTGTATCAAGGAATAAATATTAAATCCACCATGTTTTGAACTCGATGACCTACTTCCAGCACAACTAATGAATGTTATTACTTCGGGTGAGAATTGGCAACTATTGATAGTTTAACGAAAAATTATTTTCATTTGCACACATGACTTAAGCGACATATTTTTGAAATTTAAAAAACACGTCTAGTGCATTGTTTCATATATCATAGTTCCTAGTTCCTAGAATCATGTTATGATGTTTGAAGTTGAGCTTGAAACGATGGTCATTATTGTACGATTGTGCCACAAGCATAATCCGACAGTGTTCTGCAGAGGAGACGTGACCACAGGGTACATAATATAAAATAGAACCGTATTCCACCATTTCGAACACGATTTGGCTGGGAGTAAAAGTTTGACTCGTTGCATATTTCAAACAGGGTTAGTGTAGATTGATTTATAAGCTAGCTCCCAACCATCAACTACACTGACTCATTATTACTCCTATTCCTGTCATCGTTTTGGCCTACTTTGAAACAACAGACTGAAAAAACTAAAGTGTTGCTGGTTTTTGGTTGAATAAAAATACAAGTAGCAGAGCTGAACTGACCTTTCCTCAACTCCATAAATATTTTCGTAGGTTCAATTAACTAAATATATATTTCGTCCCATACCAATATTTGACACAAACAACATTATAGTTTCTCATTAGTTTGTTTTTACATTGTTGGTGTTCCAACAATTAAGTTACGCATGTTGGTTTGGTAAGTACATACTAAATGAAAATATTGTCAGCAGTAGCTACATAAATATTTTGCTCCTTCTCTTTACTACTTTGTAAATATCATGTACCTTCTCGCTAAGAATCTTTTAAAATGATTCTTCTTGCCTACTTTTGAAAAGTATTACACAAATTCTATTCTTTCCGAGTGAACACGGAGGAATGATATCAAGTGTCACAAGATACCGATCAACTGTCTTTTTTTTCTTTTTCTTCCTTTTATGTTTAGAATTTCACATGCCAGCATACAAATGTGCATGTACGTACATATGTACTGCATTTCGGTTTACTTTTAATGTTCATGTAGGAGGGGAGTGAAAAACACAATATCAACTACTTTACGTATTCCCTTTGATTCCTCAAATATACAATGTGTGTCATTCGATTTCTTTATTTTTTTCTTGTCTTTCATCTTATCACTCGCGCTTGTCGCTGTTGTCTTGTAAAAAACAAAACAGAAGTACCTTCTTGAATTATTCAGGGTGGTAAAGGAACAGACAGATCTCATCTTCTCCCTGGCCCTTCTTGTCTTCCAAAGAAAAAGATTAAAACGACAAGATTTTCTTTTCCCTTTTAGAAAGGGGAACACTATGAGTGCATAGTAATTTTAAGGACTGTAATAACATCACAGCCACAGCATCATTCCATCCATCCAACAAAAATAAAATAACACAAGGATAACGCAAGGAATATGAATCGCTGCTGCGCTACGCTCCACACAAACTGACAACAATTCTCCTGTGATTTTTTTAAGTAGATGCAACTAGGACAGTTACCGTCGAGTCTCTTATTTGCTCCGCA